>JAUMJK010001565.1:0-35752 GCA_033558105.1 Coccyzus lansbergi | reverse complement strand
CCGGCGTAGCCAATCAGAACGCGCAAAAGGAGGGTTAAGGGCGGAAGTGAAGAGGAAGTCCCGCCTGAAGAACACATCCGGTGGGGTGCCCGGCCTTCTCCTGCCCCGCCCGTCTCCGACTGCGATTGGTGGAGAGGGACCCACGTGACAGCCCGGCGCAAGCTCTGATTGGACAGCGCGCGGCGCTGATCCTTGCTGCCTATAGGGGGCGCTGGGTGGGGGGAACTGGCCCCCCCCGCAGGGTCTGAGATGGAGTTGGGGGGGTTCCCTATGGGGCAGCGTGGGGGCATCCCTGGGGGGTCCTGGGGGAGGAAACCCCATAGAAGGGGGTGGGGAATCCCCATGGAATGGCGTGGGGGACGTCCTCCATGGGGTCTTGGGCATGGGGGGCATTTCCCGTGGAGTCTTGGGTGGGGGGAATGATGTGAGGGCATCCCCCATGGGGTCATGTGATGAGGGAGGATCCCCATGGAATGGCATGAGGGCATCTCCCAGGGGGTCTTGGGGTCTTCCTCCTAATCTCTAGCCTAAATCTCCCCTGGTGGAGCTTGAGGCCATTCCCTCTCGTCCTGTCCTCTGTCCCTTGGGAGAAGAGCCCAGCTCCCTCCTCTCCACAACCTCCTTTCAGGTAGTTGCAGAGAGCAATGAGGTCTCCTCTCAGCCTCCTCTTCTCTAGGCTAAACACCCCCAGCTCTCTCAGACGCTCCTCATAGGGCCTGTTCTCCAGCCCCTTCACCAGCTTCGTTGCTCTTCTCTGGACTCTCTCCAGAGCCTCAACATCCTTCTTGTGCTGAGGGGCTCAGAACTGGACACAGGATTCAAGGAGCAGCCTCACCAGTGCTGAGTCCAGAGGGAGAATCACCTCCCTGGCCCTGCTGGTCACACCATTTCTGCTCCAAGCCAGGATGCCATTGGCCTTCTTGGCCACCTGGGCACACTGCTGGCTCATGGTCAGTCGGCTGTCAACCAACACCCCCAGGTCCCTCTCCTCCTAGCAGTTTTCCAGCCAGACTTCTCCCAGTCTGTAGCTCTGCATAGGGTTGTTGTGCCCCAAGTGCAGGACCCGGCATTTGGCCGTGTTAAACCTCATCCCACTGGACTCAGCCCATGGATCCAGCCTGTTTAGGTCCCTAAAGGAGAGGCAGATACCTTCCCAAAGCCCTCCCAGACAAGGCGATGGCATTTTCCACCAAAGGAGCTCAGGGATGCCCCATGTCTGGCCACAGCGAGCTGCAAAGCTGCTGCTTATCCCGCTGTGGGAAGCTTGTGTGCGATTAGAGGCTCGGAAAACTGGCTTCCCAGGCCCCCGACCCCATGTGCCCGGTGTACCCGACCTCCACGTGACGGCAGGAATGTGGCAACACAATCCAGGCCTTGAGAAACAGCCCTGGCGTGGGCAGAGCCCCGAGGACAGAGCGAGCGTTGCCGAGGGTGCAGGGCTTGGCACAGCGGCTCCTGAAAAGCTGCGTGGAAATGGGTCAAACCCAACGGGGAAGCCCTGGCTGCCAGCTCCGCTCCGGCTGGGAGCCGCCAGCGGCACACGGGTTGCTCGGCCGCTGCTGGAAGGCACAGACCCAAGCGTAGAGAAGGTGTCTCCAGCACCTGCGAGCTCCCCTGTGAGCTCCGCAAATAGAAACATAAGCGGCTTTGGCCACGAGTCGCTTCCAGCCTCCCACTGCCCCACATGCCTCGCTCGTCTTTCCCTGCCCAGGCAGAAACGTGGCTGGTCCCTTATTTTCCTCCTCGAAACAAATGCCGCCCACGGCGAGCAGTGCTTGGTACAGCCTGACTCCAGCTTTTCAAACCTAAGAAGAGATTTGGAGATAAACAAAGCACCAGTGCGCTTCTCAAGACCAGTCCAAATAACCCTGAGTGGGACGATCACTGAGGGGACTGTTCCATGTGTGAGAATCGCTAAGGAAAATGAAATGTGGGGTTAAAAATCAGCTTCAGACTTCTGATTCCTTGTCCCAGAGAGACACGAGGGACAAGCAGGGCGAACCACAGAGCTCCCAGCTTTGCTGCAAAGCAGCATCCAACACCGGGAAGGAGCACAGCACCTTCCTAGCCCCACAGGTCGCCAGCAGCTCAGGGCAGAAGGGCTAAAGGCAGGAGCTGGCACCACTCCTGCTGCTGTTCAGCCTCCCAGGAAAGCTCTTGCCTAGGAGGGCATCAGCAGGAACGGGAGAAACCTTCATCTTCCTCCACTGAAAAGAAAGAGGGGGATAAATCCCCTCAGAGTGTGTCCGTGCGCAGTGTATTTTTCCTCCAAAGCAGGGAGATGAAGGATAAAAAGCCTTAAGGCTGAGCAGGTACAAGCCTGGAACAGGCTGGGATGCTGAGTCCCTTTTTCTCTCCAAGTCACTTCATAGAATCACAGAATCATAGAACAACCAGGTTGGAAGAGACCCAATGGATCATCAAGTCCAACCATTCCTATCAAACACTAACCCATGTCCCTCAGGACCTCATCCACCCGTCCCTTAAACACCTCCAGGGAAGGTGAATCAACCTACTTCCCCTCAAGTGGCTTCATTTGCAGGTTTTATTAAAAGCTCGTGCTCGTAAGAGCTCTCTCTGCTGGGTAAGAGCGTTACACTGGGTCCACAGGAGGACTTTTCATCCCTAATCCTTGCCTAAATCCTAACACATGCCTGTGGCTGCAAAAACCCTCTCGCACTCACTCCCTGGGAAGTGACCATCGCATAATAACACCCTGGCCTGCACCCCGTGTTCTCCCACGCTCATTTATTGGCACTTAACGGTATCTGGGAACAAAACAACGCAGAAAAAAAAGCTCCAGTTGTCAGGAAAAACAGGCTGGTTGGCCCCTGAGCACAGGGCCCCAGCGCCCACTGCCCAGCGCTCTGCCCCCAGCCGGGACCCAGACAGGCCTCAGCCTCTCCCTCCATCACCCACTTAAGACAATCTCCTCGGGGAGGACTCCTGAGAGCAAATTTGGCTTTTCATAGAATCATAGAATCACAGAACAACCAGGTTGGAAGAGACCCATCGGATCATCGAGTCCAACCATTCCTATCAAACACTAACCCATGTCCCTCAGCACCTCGTCTACCCGTCCCTTAAACACCTCCAGGGAAGGTGACTCAACCCCCTCCCTGGGCAGCCTATTCCAATGCCCAATGACCCTTTCCAGGAAAAACTTCCTCCTAATCTCTAGCCTAAATCTCCCCTGGGGGAGCTTGAGGCCATTCCCCCTCATCCTGTCCCCTGGGAGAAGAGCCCAGCTCCCTCCTCTCTACAACCTCCTTTCAGGTAGTTGTAGAGAGCAATGGTTCCTGGTCCTGGCCTCAAGGGTGAAGCCTTGGAGCCTCTCTTTCCCGGTGCTGCTCCCGCGAGAAGTGCTACAGAGAAGGCAGGGCTGAGCGCAGGGTCTCCTGGCTGATGGGATGCTAAACCGATGGGGTTAGGACCACACTGTGGAGGTTGGATGTCTGGAAGAGCAGTGGGGAAACTGTGCTTTTCTGCTCCTTTCTCATCTCAGCGGCGCTTCAGGGAGCTGCACGAGCTGTCAGGGCTCCTCTGTGCAGCTCCCGGTCATCCAACCACCTCATCCAAAGGTGCAGGGGGAGCAGAGCCCCAGGGCCTGGTCCGTGAGCACCTTCTCCGCTCCGTGGGGCTCAGGGTCTGCAGCCACAAGAAGAGCCCCCAAGCTCTGTTCGTGTGAACCTTCAAAACTTCCATGCTCACCATAGAATCACCAGGTTGGAAGAGACCCATCGGATCATTGAGTCCAACCACTGGGATTCTTGACAGCTGTGTTTGGGGTTGTTCTCCCATATCCGAACAAATTCCGTGAGCAGAATTGCTGCTGCTTATAGAAACATCGAATCACCAGGTTGGAAGAGACCCATCGGATCACTGAGTCCAACCATTGAGGTTTTTGACAGCTGCGTTTGGGGGTTGTTCCTCCATATCTGGACAAATTCCGGGAGCAGAATTGCTTATAGAAACGTAGAATCACCAGATTGGAAGAGACCCATCGGATCACTGAGTCCAACCATTGAGATTTTTGACAGCTGCGTTTGGGGTTGTTCTCCCATATCTGAACAAATTCCGTGAGCAGAATTGCTTATAGAAACATAGAATCACCAGGTTGGAAGAGACCCACCGCTCTCCACTGCACTTTGCTGTCCTCCTCCCCGGGCTCGGGGCTGCCCGTCCCCCGAACCCCCGCGAGGAACGGGGCTATTTCTCCTTCTCCCGCCGCACGTCCCTGCTGGCCCTGAAGAAATCGCTGCGCAGCAGGCGGTAGAAGAGGATGATGTTCATGGGCGTCATGATTGCCATGCCCACCGTGCCCACGGCGTACGCCGCTGGGGGCACGTTCTCCCGATTGAGGTAGAGCCAGCGGGTCATCCAGGCCAGGGTGGCCATGCGGAACACCACGTAGGTGGCCAGGTTGACGAGGCTGTTGAGCCGGTAGCAGGTGGTGTGGACCAGGTTGGCCATGAGCAGGATCTGCCGCAGGTGGAGGAAGATGGAGTTGATCTCCACCAGCAGCGCCACGAGGGCAAAGCCAACGTACTGCTGGAGCACCACGGCAATGCCGAAGCAGACGATCACCTGGGAAGGGGAAAGAAGAGAGGCTGAGCCCCGGAACTGGTTGCTGTCGGCTGCAAACCAAAGCAGAGTGTGGAGCAGAGGTGGAAATGGCCATCACACCCGTGACAAACCGCTGGTCATCACCCCACTTGTATCTCTGCAGCATCACAGCCTCCAGACAGCGTCGCAGCTTCAGGCAGGAGATAGAACCATAGAATCATAAAATCATAGAATCACCAGGTTGGAAGAGACCCACCGGATCATCAAGTCCAACCATTCCCATCAATCACTAACCCATGTCCCTCAGCACCTCATCCACCGGTCCCTTAAACCCCTCCAGGGAAGGTGACTCAACCCCCTCCCTGGGCAGCCTGTTCCAGTGACTAACGACCCTTTCCATGAAGAATTTTTTTCCTTATGTCGAGCCTCAACCTCCCCTGGCACCACTTCTAGCTGTGACACTCATCCCTTTAGCTGCAATACTCCACTTGTCCCTATTCACTATCATATTTGTCCCCACTAGCTATGATGTTTGCCCCTTCTAGAATCATAGAATCATAAAACAACCAGGTTGGAAGAGACCCATCGGATCATTGAGTCCAACCATTCCTATCAAACACTAACCCATGTCCCTCAGGACCTCATCCACCCATCCCTTAAACCCCTCCAGGGAAGGTGAATCAACCACCTCCCTGGGCAGCCTATTCCAATGCCCAGTGACCCTTTCCATGAAAAAACTTCCTCCTAATCTCCAGCCTAGATCTCCCCTGGTGGAGCTTGAGGCCATTCTCTCTCGTCCTGTCCCCTGTCCCTTGGGAGAAGAGCCCAGCTCCCTCCTCTCTACAACCTCCTTTCAGGTAGTTGTAGAGAGTAATGAGGTCTCCTCTCAGCCTCCTCTTCTCTAGGCTAAACACCCCCAGCTCTCTCAGCCGCTCCTCATAGGGCCTGTTCTCCAGCCCCTTCACCAGCCCCGTTGCTCTTCTCTGGACTTGATCCCTCCTCTCTACAACCTCTCTACAACATTCTAGCTATGATACTCATCCCTTTAGCTGTGATACTCATCCCTTTAGCTGTGATACCCCACAAGCTGCAATACCCCACTAACTGCCATACCCCACCCCAACGTTGCATGAAACCCAATCGGATTAAGGTTTGTTTTCTCCAGTGGGAGGAGAGGGAAACGCTTCTATAAACCACAGGTTGGCAGGGGAGTCCGACCTAATCCTGCTTGATGCTCTGGGGAATGCGGCTGCTTGTGGCCCAGCAGGTTTTTCTGCATGTGGCTGAACAGGGTGGGAAGGGAGAGGTGTAGCCTAGGGCTACGGTTGCTGCTGGCTCAGGGATTGTCCCCAGGCCAGGCACGAGGCTTTGGTGCGGAGAAGCCCTGTGGGACGCCCCAAGCCTGGCACCAAGCTCCCTGGGTGCTGCGGAGGGCAGGGGCACAGGCTCTGCCTGCCTGAGCTTTCGTACGCTCACTGCTTTCTTCAGTTTATACCATTAATGCTGTTCTCTGTATTTGCACTCTAATGAGATTATCTGCTCCCCCCGTTAAATCACTGTCTTGGCCCGAATTAGCTCTATTGTGACAATGACCTTTTGACTCAGGAGCAGAGCCGCAGGGCTCAGAGCAGCTCTGACCATCACCTCCCCTCCCTCGTCCCAGGCAGGTCCAGGCTGTCCCTGTCCCCCACCCCAAGCCCAGCAGGCGACCCCTGTGCCTCCCTTGCACCCCACAACACCTCTGCTGCTCAGCTCCAGGCTCTCCCCATAGCCCTGTAGCACCTGCTATGCTCCAGCACACGGACATCACATCCACAATGCTCCAGCACTCGGATATGGAATAGACTGCCCAGGGAGGTGGTCGAGTCACCTTCCCTGGAGGTGTTTAAGGGACGGGTGGATGAGGTCTTGAGGGACTTGGTTTAGTGTTTGATAGGAATGGTTGGACTAGAAGATCCGATGGGTCCCTTCCAACCTGGTTGTTCTATGATTCTATGATATCGGAGGCGATCGCCGAGAACCCCAGGGTGGGTGCAGCCAGGGAGGCAGAGGGCACTGATGTGGGGCACTCCTGCCCCACAGCAGCTCCGGCTGCCCCAGCCCCGAATGAGAAGAAGCAGGAAGGTGGAAGGAAGTGATGTGCAACTCCCCCTGGCAGCCGCCCAAGTGGTGAAGAGCCACCAGGAGCTGTGCCGCTTGCCTGTGCCGGCACGGATACCCGGCTCACCGTCCCCACCCCACTGCTACGCAGCCCTGGCCCAGCTCTCTGCCTCTCTCCTCCACGCACACTTGGGGTTCTCCCTACCCCATCTTGGGGTGCCCCTTTCTGCAGAGCCTCAACCAGCACCCGAGCTCCACGGGACCAAGAGGCGCTCGGAGCCCAGGCTGCCAGGCTCCACCCCGAGGCCAAACAATCAGATTTCATAACAGGCACTAATACGCACACGAGCCAGAGCACGAGCCCAGCTCACGTCCCTCCCCGACTATCCTCCCCGGTGGCACAAGCGCCAAGGTCTGTCCCTTGGAGAGCGGCCAGGGACTCACCACGGAGTGATGGAAGAGCAGCTCCCAGGACTGGCGAAGTTTCTGATTGCACAACATGTCCACAAAGTCTTCAAGGAAATAACCTGAGAGCAGAGAGGTGGTGAGCAAAGTAAGAGGGGCAAGGCTGTGCCAAGGGGACCCCCCCCCCAACCTCCCAGCAGCAGGTTCTGCACCCAAGACGATGGAGACGATGGGCACAGCTCAGCCTTGGCCGCGCACAGCGCAGGGTGAGGGAGATGCTGTGGTCTGGTCCCTCCTGCTGCCAGGGACAGGCACTAACCCATCGCTTGGATCTGCTCCCAAAGGAGGGTGAGGGCACAAGCAAACCCTCAGCCACGTAACCACCACGGGATGGGATCCCACTCTGTGTCCTTTCAGCCTGAAGCCCTCTTAATGCCTGTAGGATTCGCTGCCACCAAACCAACCCCCACGCTGGCATTTTGGGGACTCGTACCTCCTTGCTGAGCTGTAGCCATGACCTGAGCCTGACCACAGGCCTGGGGACAGGTCTGCAAGAGGGTGACAACCTGAAAGGAGGTTGTAGAGAGGAGGGAGCTGGGCTCTTCTCCCAAGGGACAGGGGACAGGACAAGAGGGAATGGTCTCAAGCTCCACCAGGGGAGATTTAGGCTGGAGATTAGGAGGAAGTTTTTCACACAGAGGGTCATTGGGCATTGGAATAGGCTGCCCAGGGAGGTGGTTGATTCCCCTTCCCTGGAGGTGTTTAAGGGATGTTTAAGGGATGAGGTCTTGAGGGACTTGGTTTAGTGTTAGATAGGAATGGTTGGACTCGATGATTCGATGGGTCTCTTCCAACCTGGTTGTTCTATGATTCTATGATTCTATGACAGAGAAGGCTTCACATAGCCAGACCCCACACTGGCCGGTTTGGTTGGAGGCTTTGGGGGGGATCTGCATCAACCCCCATCACAGGCGCTTTGGGGACGCTCCAAGCCCCACGGGGACGGCGACAGGCAGCCTGGTGCCCAGGACCTCCTGGCTGCGGGCGCCGTGGGACAGAAAGGAGCCACTGTCCTTGGCCAAGAATAGGGTGATTGTTTGGGGTGCCTGAGACGTCGCTGCCCGCGTCGTGGCTTGAGGCACTGGTGTCAGGCACCGAGGAGCTCCTGGAGACAACCCCCCCCTCCTCCCGGGGGTGGAACAGGGGAGCAGTCCATTCCCCACCTCACCTACGGACACGGCCACCAGGCTGTGTGCCCCGGGCGGGTACGTGCCCACGAGGTCATCGGACAGCCCAGGGTAGAGGCAGAACCTGTGGGGAGAGGGGCTTGTGAGTGCCAGGCAGAGCTTCTGCTCCCCCAGTTCCCTCCCAGTGCCCTCGGTGCCCACCCGGTGCTGCTGACACCCACCCCGTAGGGACCACCTGTTCCCTTGATAGGAATTCCTTTTGATAGGAATGGTTGGACTCGATGATCCAATGGGTCTCTTCCAACCTGGTTGTTCTATGATTCCTGTGGCCACCCCTGTTCTCCTACTTCGCTCAAATCCCTCAGTTTCCCTGTGGCTCCTTGATCTCTTCTCCATCTCCCACTACTCTCTGGTTTCCAAGAACCCCTCAACGTTCCTCAGTGTCCCCCAACACCTCCATTCCTCCCTCCCCACCCTAGTGGGTTCAATCTCCCTTGGTGCCTCCATGTCCTGTTTCCCCTGGAGTTTCTCTGTCCCCCCATATCCCTCCATCCCCCAGCACCCCCCAGTTTCCAGGACCCCCTGATGCTCCTCAGCATCCCTGACCCTTCTGGGCTCCATCTCCCTGGGTGCCCCCTGTGCCCCCTTTCCCTGTGAGTCCCTCTGTCCCCCCGTACCCCTCCATCCCTCCTGCATCCTCAGCACCCCTTGTCTCCAGGACTCCCTGATGCTCCTCAGCATCCTCCATCCCTCGCTGCCCCTAGTGCCTTCTTTCCCCAGGAGTCCCTCTGTCCCCCTGTATCTCTCCATCCCCCAGCACCCCCCAGTTTCCAGGACCCCCTGATGCTCCTCAGCATCCCTGACCCTGCTGGGTTCCATCTCCCTTGATACCTCCATACCCTGTTCTCCCAGAGTTTCTCTGTCCCCCCCATACCTCTCCATCCCTCCTGCATACTCAGCATCCCCCAGTTTCCAGGACCTCTGATACTCCTCAGCATCCCCCACCCCTTAGTGTCCCTAGTGCCTTGTTTCCCCAGGAGTCCCTCTGTCCCCCTGTATCTCTCCATCCCCCATTGTCCCCTAGTTTCCAGGACCCCTTTATGCTCCTCAGCATCCTCCATCCCTTGGTGTCCCTAGTGCCTTGTTTCTCCAGGGGTCCCCCCTGTACCTCTCCATCCCTCCTGCATCCTCAGCATCCTCCATTCTCCAGGACCTCCTGATACTCCTCAGCATCCCTGACCCTGCCAGGCTCCATCTCCCCCAGTGTTCCTCTGTCCCCCTGTATCTCTCCATCCCCCATTGCCCTCCGTTCTCCAGGACCCCCTGATACTCCTCAGCATCCTCCATCCCTTGGTGCCCCTAGTGCCTTGTTTCCCCAGGAGTCCCTTGGTCCCCTGTACCTCTCCATCCCTCCTGCATCCTCAGCATCCCCCACTCTCCAGGACCCCCTGATGCTCCTCAGCATCCTCCATCCCACTGGGCTCCATCTCCCCAGGTGCCCCTAGTGCCTTGTTTCCCCAGGAGTCCCTCTCTCCCCCTGTACCTCTCCATCCCTCCTGCATCCTCAGCATCCCCCAGTCTCCAGGACCTCCTGATACTCCTCAGCATCCCTGACCCTGCCAGGCTCCATCTCCCCCAGTGTTCCTCTGTTCCCCTGTATCTCTCCATCCCCCATTGCCCTCCGTTCTCCAGGACCCCCTGATACTCCTCAGCATCCTCCATCCCTTGGTGCCCCTAGTGCCTTGTTTCCCCAGGACTCCCTCGGTCCCCCTGTATCTCTCCATCCCCCAGTGCCCTCTAGTCTCCAGGACCCCCTGATGCTCCTCAGCATCCTCCATCCCTTGGTGCCCCTAGTGCCTTGTTTCCCCAGGAGTCCCTTGGTCCCCCTATATCTCTCCATCCCTCCCACATCCTCAGCATCCCCATCCCACTAGGCTCCATCTCCCTCAGTGCCCCCTGTGCCCCATTTCCCCAGGAGTCCCTCTCTCCCCCTCTATCTCTCCATCCCCCAGTGTCCCCCAGTCTCCAGGACTCCCTGATGCTCCTCAGCATCCTCCATCCCTTGGTGTCCCTAGTGCCTTGTTTCCCCAGGAGTCCCTTGGTCCCTCCTGCATCCTCAGCATCCCCCATTCTCCAGGACCCCCTGATGCTCCTCAGCATCCTCCATCCCACTGGGCTCCATCTCCCCAGGTTCCCCTAGTGCCTTGTTTCCCCAGGACTCCCTTGGTCCCCTGTACCTCTCCATCCCTCCTGCATCCTCAGCATCCCCCACTCTCCAGGACCCCCTGATGCTCCTCAGCATCCTCCGTCCCACTGGGCTCCATCTCCCCAGGTGCCCCTAGTGCCTTGTTTCCCCAGGACTCCCTCTCTCCCCCTGTACCTCTCCATCCCTCCTGCATCCTCAGCATCCCCCAGTCTCCAGGACCCCCTGATACTCCTCAGCATCCTCCATCCCTTGGTGCCCCTAGTGCCTTGTTTCCCCAGGAGTCCCTCTCTCCCCCTGTACCTCTCCATCCCTCCTGCATCCTCAGCATCCCCCAGTCTCCAGGACCCCCTGATGCTCCTCAGCATCCTCCATCCCTTGGTGCCCCTAGTGCCTTGTTTCCCCAGGACTCCCTTGGTCCTTCTGTATCTCTCCATCCCCCAGTGACCCCCGTTCTCCAGGACCCCCTGATGCTCCTCAGCATCCCCCATCCCTCCAGGCTCCATCTCCCCGGTTCCCCCCCCCGGCTCCTCCACCCCCCCCCCCCCCCATGGGTTTCCCGGTGCCCTCACCTGGCGGCGCCACCTCCGCTGATGAGGCTGTGAGCCAGGGAGGTCCAGATATTGCGCCACTTCCAGCGGTCGGTGCGAGCGGAGGGCGGCGGCGGCGGCAGCGCCCGCTCCAGCGCCCGGTTGAGCAGGCGGAAGGCGGCGAACGAGGCGGCGACCAACGCCAGCCCCGGCCCCGCGGCCATGGGGCTACCGGCCGCCCGCGGGGCTGCCCCGGGACACGCCCGGGCACCCGCACCGCCCCCCGGGCACCGCCCCGAGCATCGACACCGGGCACCGGGACCGCTCAGAGACCGCCCCGAGCACCGGGACAGCCCCCGGGCACCGCCCCGAGCATCAACACCGGGCACCGGGACCGCTCAGAGACCGCCCCGAGCACCGGCACAGCCCCCGGGCACCGCCCCGAGCACCGGCACCGGCAACAGGCACCGCCCCGAGCACCGGCACCGGCAACCGGGACCGCTCCGGGACTGACCCGAGCACCGGGACCGGCAACCGGGACCGCTCCGGGACCGACCCGAACGCCAGGACAGCCCCCGGGTTAGCCCCGAGCATCGGCACCGGGAACCGGGAATGCTCAGAGACCGCCCCGAGCACCGGCACCGGCAACAGGCACCGCTCCGAGCACCGGCACAGCCCCCGGGCACTGCCCCGAGCACCGGCACCGGCAACCGGGACAGCCCCGAGCACCGGCCACGGGAACCGGGCACCGCCCCGAGCACCGACACTGGGAACCGGGACCGCTCAGAGACCACCCCGAGCACTGGTACCGGGAACCGGCACTGCCCTGAGCACCGGGACAGCCCCGGGGACTGCCCTGAGCACCGGGACCGGGCATCGGCACCGCTCAGAGACTGCCCCGAGCACCGGGACAGCCCCGGGGACAACCCTGAGCACCGGGACCGGGCACCGGCACCGCTCAGAGACTGCCCCGAGCACCAGAACCGAGCACCGAGACCGCCCAGACACCACCCCGGGCACCGGGACCGCCCCAAGTACCAGGACAGCCCCAAGGATCGGGACCGGGACCACTCCAAGCACCGGGACAGCCCCGAGGACCAACTCATGCACCAGGACTGGGCACCGGGACAGGCCTGGGACCACCCTGAGCACTGGCACCGGGCACCGGGACAGCCCTGGACACAGCCCCGAGTAATTCTACTCAGAATCACAGAACAACCAGGTTGGAAGAGACCCATCGGATCATTGAGTCCAACCATTCCTATCAAACACTAAACCAAGTCCCTCAAGACCTCATCCACCCGTCCCTTAAACACCTCCAGGGAAGGTGAATCAACCACCTCCCTAGGCAGCCTATTCCAATGCCCAATGACCCTCTGTGTGAAAAACTTCCTCCTAATCTCCAGCCTAAATCTCCCCTGGTGGAGCTTGAGGCCATTCCCTCTTGTCCTGTCCCCTGTCCCTTGGGAGAAGAGCCCAGCTCTCTCCTCTCCACAACCTCCTTTCAGGTAGTTGCAGAGAGTAGTGAGGTCTCCTCTCAGCCTCCTCTTCTCCAGGATAAACAACCCCAGCTCTCTCAGCCGCTCCTCATAGGGCCTGTTCTCCAGCCCCTATATGCATTAGAGAGGAGAGTGACTCAAACAGATCTGAAGGAGAGGCCTGAGATGGTCCAGGCTGACAGGAAAGCATCTCTTCATACTTTCTTCACCAAAAGGGTCATCGGGCACCGGAACGAGCTGCCCAGGGAGGTGGTTGACTCACCTTCCCTGGAGGTGTTTAAGGCACAGGTAGATGAGGTCCCGAAGGACATGGGTTAGTGTTTGATAGGAATGGTTGGACTTGATGATCCGATGGGTCTCTTCCCACCTGGTGATTCTACGATTCTATGGTGCAGAAATTTGCTTCAAAGCTGGACAAGCCACTGTAATTTCATAGCCACTACGTGGCAGGGAGATGCTGCCTGAAGCAATCGGCAGAGCTGACTGCTTGAGGGATTATAAATAATCGCAGGTATTAGGGCTTGAAGGATCACGTAGGCTCATCTGTTACTGAGAAGGCCAAACTTCCCAGGGAGGTGGTTGAGTCACCTTCCCTGGAGGTGTTTAAGGGACGGGTGGATGAGGTCTTGAGGGACTTGGTTTAGTGTTTGAAAGGAATGGTTGGACTCGATGATCCGATGGGTCTCTTCCAACCTGGTTGTTCTATGATTCTATGACATTTCTCTCCAGCGTGAGACATGCCAAGGGAAGGGAGACACCCCTCGGAGCTGTGCCGTGCACCGGAGAGGATGATCACCTAATGATTCATTGCAGCATCAACTTAAAGGGAGATGATTTCCCACTGAGAAGCGGTTTGCGGTGCTTTAGCCTCGGGAATCTCCGTCGTCCCTTTCCGCAGGAGAAGTTCCAGACCACCTGCCAGCTCCCAGGGGCTCCTCCATTCCTGCTGTCATTCTTCTGGAGATGAACAGCCGACTGACCATGAGCCAGCAGTGTGCCCAGGTGGCCAAGAAGGCCAAGGGCATCCTGGCTTGGATCAGAAATGGTGTGACCAGCAGGTCCAGGGAGGTGATTCTCCCTCTGGACTCAGCACTGGTGAGGCTGCCCCTTGAATCCTGTGTTCAGTTGTGGGCCCCTCAGCACAAGAAGGATGTTGAGGCTCTGGAGTGAGTCCAGAGAAGAGCAACGAGGTTGGTGAAGGGGCTGGAGAACAGGCCCTATGAGGAGCGTCTGAGAGAGCTGGGGGGGTGTCTCCTGGAGAAGAGGAGGCTGAGAGGAGACCTCATTACTCTCTCCAACTACCTGAGAGGAGGTTGTGGAGAGGAGGGAGCTGGGCTCTTCTCCCAAGGGACAGGACGAGAGGGAACGGCCTCAAGCTCCTCCAGGGGAGATTTAGGCTGGAGTTTTTCACACAGAAAGGGTCATTTGGCATTGGAATAGGCTGCCCAGGGAGGTGGTTGATTCCCCTTCCCTGGAGGTGTTAAAGGGACGGGTAGATGAGGTCCTGAAGGACTTGGTTTAGTGTTTGATAGGAATGGTTGGACTCGATGATCCGATGGGTCTCTTCCAACCTGGTTGTTCTATGATTCTATGAACGCTTCGTCCAGGCCTGGCGGCGCGAAGAGTTAAAATATTTCTGAGCAGCGGAGAGCTTTTACCTCCCACTTCCCCACGGGAGGAATTTAAGGTGTGATTAATCACCCTCTGCTCCAGGGACTTGGATCCCCCTGCAGGAGCTCTGGCAGCTCACACATACCTGGTACTTCTTGGATGCTTTCAAGCTCAGTTTTTTTCCTTCATTTTACCAGCATTTGCCATCGGAATGTGGTTTCTTCCAAGCTCTTCGCCAGCCTTTTCTTTCCCTCTGCGGCAACAGCATTAAGCGAGGACGGTTTCCAAGCTGGAGGCTTCCCAGCCTGGTTACAAACAGGTCCCTTTGCCACCAGATGAGGACGAATATTCCAGGCTGGTCCCAGGAGAGGAGCAGGGAGCGGAGAGCCTGGGCACTGCTGCCACCAGAGGTCCCTGCCGCCTGCTGCTGAGCTGGCATTGCAGCTGGTGGCATCCTCGGTGGCATCTTATTGGGGGAATATTGCCTTTCTCACCCAGCCCTGAGCTCCGTTTCCCGCAGCTCCAGGATTTAAGGCAAGAAACACCGAAGTGGCATCGCTTAACCACTGACCTCAGGGCTCAATCTCATCCGACCTGACTTTTCAGATCTGCCTTTTCACACTGCTCCAGCCTGCAAGCTCAGCCTTCTGAGAAGGCTCTTCGCTTCCATCCCCCAGGGGTTTGACCAGTCCTGCAGGAGCTCTGCTAGCCAGGTTGCTCATCCTTCTCCAGGTTGCTCATCCTTCTCCAGATGGTTCCTTCCGTAATAGATCGTCTCCTGGGATGCTCTGGTGCTGGGCACAGCCCACGGCCACCTGCACCCTGAACCCCAGAGCCTGCCTGATAAGCCATCCTTGAAATATTTGCTCTTTCCAAGTGAACCAGGTGCTCTGGATGCTTTTGGCTTTCACCCTTCTTTATAGAATCATAGAATCACCAGGTTGGAAGAGACCCATCGGATCATCGAGTCCAACCGTTCCTATCAAACACTAACCCATGTCCATGTTCCCAGGACTCTAAGCCTTCTTCTCTTAGGATTTACCCCATGGGACCTGCAGGAGAAACCTGTGACAACAGCAGAGAGTCCCTAAGGATGCCGTGGGCTCAGCTGCTGTGCTGTGACAATGCAGAGAATCATAGAACAACCAGGTTGGAAGAGACCCATCGGATCATCGAGTCCAACCATTCCTATCAAACACTAAACCATGTCCCTCAGGACCTCATCCACCCGTCCCTTAAACACCTCCAGGGAAGGGGAATCAACCCTCTCCCTGGGCAGCCTATTCCAATGCCCAATGACCCTCTGTGTGAAAAACTTCCTCCTAATCTCTAGCCTAAATCTCCCCTGGTGGAGCTTGAGGCCATTCCCTCTCGTCCTGTCCCTTGGGAGAAGAGCCCAGCTCCCTCCTCTCCACAACCTCCTTTCAGGTAGTTGGAGAGAGCAACGAGGTCTCCTCTCAGCCTCCTCTTCTCCAGGATAAACAACCCCAGCTCTCTCAGACTCTCCTCATAGGGAGTCACTCCTCTCCCTGCGCCTGAACGGTCTGCGAGAACACACGACTCCGTAGGTGACGCCTGGTTAAAAGGGACAGGTCTGCCAGGGCAGGGAAGGACCCAGCAAGCTGGAGAAAAGCAAAGGTGGGACAAGAGCATGGGAAAGCACATGGCACCACTGGACAGCGATGGCACCTTGAAGGGAGGGGAGCTGGCATCATCAGATCATCATCAAATCATCATGAAACCATCATCAAATCATCACCTCTAAACCTGAATTTTCCAGAGTGCTGACAACGCTGGAGAGACACAGTGAAAGAGAAGATGTCTAATCAGATAGGAGAGCAGCTCGTGTGAGTCAGCTCCTACGTGGGTGGCAGCTCTGGTCAGAGATTTCCGATGCCAACCTGGGCTCGGTTTGCGTTCGAGGGCACTGCTTCCTTTCGCTCTCTTCCTTCCTATGGTTAATCCTGCCCTTCACCACCTTATCTCCTTCTGGGTTGTCTAACTAGAAGATGCTTGTAGAGCATCTGCTCAAAAACCTGCCTCTAATACCATCTCATTGCCTGAATCCCTCGAGAGCATCTCGTGTGTTCTTGGTTGCTGGTTCTCAGAGATGCGGTAACACAGCATCCCTCCCACTAAACCTTCCCTCTTACAACCAAAAATCTCCTTTATCTCCTTCTAAGTTATCTAACAAAGGGATAGAAGATGCTTGTAAAGCATCTGCTCAAAAACCTGCCTCCAACACCATCTCATTGCCTGAATCCCTTGAGAGCATCTCATGTTTTCTTTGGTGCTGGTTCTCAGAGATGCATCCCAAACCTTCCTTCTTGCATCCAAAATCTCCTTTATCTCCTTCTGGGTTGTCTAACAAAGGTAGAAGATGCTTGTAGCTCAAAAACCTGCCTCTAACACCATCTCGTTGCCTGAATCCCTCGAGAGCATCTCATGTGTTCTTGGTTGCTGGTTCTCAGAGATGCGGTAACACAGCATCCCTCCCACTAAACCTTCCCTCTTACATCCAAAAATCTCCTTTATCTCCTTCTAAGTTATCTAACAAAGGGATAGAAGATGCTTGTAGAGCATCTGCTCAAAAACCTGCCTCCAACACCATCTCATTGCCTGAATCCCTTGAGAACATCTCATGTTTTCTTTGGTGCTGGTTCTCAGAGATGCATCCCAAACCTTCCTTCTCGCATCCAAAATCCTTTCCAACTTTCTATCCTTTGCCATCACCTTCACCCCTCTCACATCTGGGTATTTTCTTCTCTCTTTAGCCCTTTACATGCTATAAAATCCCTTCCCCAGGTTCTCGGCTGCATCCATCGGCACCAGCGGCTGAATTAGCTGCAAACCCTACGGCTCAGGACCAAGGTCCACCTGGCTCCTCCTGCTCCATCCCACAGCCGCACAACCTTCCGATCAGCCCCTTTTCCAGGGCGTTGCGGCTGTCAAACAAACATTTTTTCCAGTGATTTCTGCTGAGTCAGAGAAAGCCTCGGCGAGGGCTGCTCCCACCACTTGGGAACGCGCTCTGGGGAATAATTAGGGAGAATTTACGCAGGGGACGTTCGGCAGCCAAAATTGCTTCACGTTCAGGCTCCCGGCCAGGCAGGCAAAGCCCAAAAGCTGCTCGTCGGCAGCGTGAGAAAATACTTTGTACCTGTGCCCGGCCTGGGCGGGTGCTGCCCATGGGTTAAGATCGGGCTTTGCACGGCAGCCTCATAGAATCACAGAACAACCAGGTTGGAAGGGACTCATCGGATCTTCTAGTCCAACCATTCCTATTCCGGCACTCGGCGCTGAAAGAAGGTGGTGTTAGGGCTTGGCGGCTCCAACAAAGCCGACTGCTTCACCAAAGAGCCTGTTGGCACTTACCGAGCAACCCTGTGTCTTCTCTCTTCTCTGGGTCGTGCCTGCCGAAGGGTTCCTACCCCTCCCAGACGCTGAATTTGGGAATGAGCTGAGTGGCATAAACCCAGTCCCTGCGAAGCTCCAATTCTGCAGAGATAATAGAATCCTAGAATCACCAGGTTGGAAAAGACCCACATGCTCTGGGCACCGTGGACCAAGCGATAATGGGACCAGGAGCACCTGAGGGATGTGCAAAGGTGCTGAACACTTCAAGTTCCTTCAAATGAACGGGGAGAGAGGGACTCCTGCAAAAAAGAGCAGATTTAATTATTCCGTATGTTATAAAAATGTAAGAAAAAGGAGTGAAAGGACTGGAGAATAGGTCTTATGAGGAAGGGCTGAGAGAGCTGGGGGTGTTTAGCCTGGAGTAGAGGAGCTTGAGGCCATTCCCTCTTGTCCTGTCCCCTGTCCCTTGGGAGAAGAGCCCAGCTCCCTCCTCTCCACAACCTCCTTTCAGGTAGAGAGCAATGAGGTCTCCCCTCAGCCTCCTCTTCTCCAGGATAAACACCCCCAGCTCTCTCAGACGCTCCTCATAGGACCTGTTCTCCAGCCCCTTCACCAGCCTCGTTGCTCTTCTCTGGACTCGCTCCACAGCCTCAACATCCTTCTTGTGCTGAGGGGCCCACAACTCAACACAGGATTCAAGGAGCAGCCTCCCCAGTGCTGAGTCCAGAGGGAGAATCACCTCCCTGGCCCTGCTGGTCACACCATTTCTGATCCAAGCCAGGATGCCCTTGGCCTTCTTGGCCACCTGGGCACACTGCTGGGAAGATGCAGTGGGTATCGCCGCATCCACTCCAGTTCCAGCTCAGGCGGCACATGACGCACCACATCTCCAGACCACACCTGCGCCACAACTCCTGCCTGCCCTGGGCCCTTTCGCAATTTGAAAGCCGAGGAAATGCGCTTAACGAGGTGCAGAGCGGTTGCAGCAATCAGATACGAACGGTTGGCTGGCAGCTTCCAGGAGATGCAGCTCCTGCCAGGCAGGGACGTTGTGCAACCCCGGGAGGGCATCACCCAGCCGTGGGCTGGCGACCGCGCTTGCCGTAAGCCGCGAGGGTGGCAGCTCAGCGGAGGAGAAGCTCTTGGATGGTGGCGGCGGAGACTTTTTGACCAGCAGGACGGGTGCCGGGGTCCCCCGTGGCGAGGCTGGGTGAGTCCCCATTGATTGATTGATTGATCTCCTCTCTAGAGGAGGTGCCAGACCCTTCAGAAAGGGTAGGTTGGCACATTTCAATCAAGATGAGCAAACCATGCTCAGGCTCAGTGAGATTTACGGTTGGACTCGATGATCCGATGGGTCTCTTCCAACCTGGTTGTTCTATGATTCTGTGATTCTTCTCCAAAAGGGACCTCTGTAGGAGCAGGTCACCACCTTGCACCAAAACCCACACTGAGCCGCCTTCCTCTGCTCCGTTTCTTGCCTTTTTCTCCCCAAACCAGAGAGAGAGATTTCTAATCAACCTCTCAGCCCATTGCTCCTTTTTCTCCTCAAACCAGAGAGAGAGATTTCTAATCAGCCTCTCAGCCCATTGCTCCTTTTTCTCCCCAAACCAGAGAGAGAGATTTCTAATCAGCCTCTCAGCCCATTCCTAACGTAAGGAGAGCTCTAAGCATCAGGGGGTTTGGCTCTTCGCTAGCGCTGGAGGCAGTTTGGGCAGAGATTACGGCTTCTGTGACAATTAGCATGAGTAACGTCTCTCACCGACGCTGAAGAGGGTTCAGAGAGGCTGAAGCAGCTCTCCAGACCCCGATGGGAAGGAGCCGCGGGCTAGAGCGGCAGCACCTTGCCAGAAATAATTGTATTTATTTCCAGAGGTCATTAATCAAGTTTGCTTCCTCAGCCTGTGCCGCGGTTGAGTTTAATGGGACGTGGAGCTGAAAAGACAAATCGGGTTAAGCCAGAGGAGAGAAAGGCAGAGGAATGGCCTTTAGGTTGGGACATAAGTTTAAAAAAAAAATAGGGGAAATGTGCATTTTCTGCCACACGAGGATATTTTCCTGCTGTCAGTGGTTGATTCACCTTCCCTGGAGGTGTTTAAGGGATGGGTAGATGAGGTGCTGAGGGACATGGGTTAGTGTTTGATAGGAATGGTTGGACTCGATGATCCGATGGGTCTCTTCCAACCTGGTTGTTCTGTGATTCTGTGATTCTGTCTGGGACCTACGGAGCATCCGGTGCTGGGCTGGCACAGGGGGTCACAAAAATGATTGAGGGTCTGGAACACCCTTTATGAAGAGAGGCTGAAAGAGTTGGGAGTTGTGCAGTCTGGAGAAGAGAAGGATCTGGGAGACCTCAGAGCAGCTTCCAGCGCTGAAAGGGGCTCCAGGAGAGCTGGGGAGGGGCTCTGGATCAGGGAGGGCAGGGATGGGATGAGGGGGAATGGATTTCAGCTGAAAGAGGAGGGATCAGAATGAGATCTTAGGAAGAAATGTTTTCACGATGAGGGTGGGGAGGGCCTGGCTGAGGTTGCCCAGAGGAGGGGTGGCTGCCCCATCCCTGGAGGGGTTCAAGGGCAGGTTGGATGGGGCTTGGAGCCCCTGATGCAGTGGGAGGTGTCCCTGCCCATGGATGGGGTGGGACTGGATGGGCTTTGAGGTCCCTTCCAATCCAAATCATTGTGTGATGCTACAGTTTAGTGTTTGATAGGAATGGTTGGACTTGATGATCCGACGGGTCTCTTCCAACCTGGTGATTCTATAATTCTATGATTCTAAGATTCCAGTCCCAGCTGGTGCTGGTCACCTTGCACTGTCAGGTGGGATTTTGCAGCAATGGCACAAGGCTTCACGGGGAGGATGAGCTGCTGAGGGGGGAAAGACAGCACCACAGGGTCCAACCCTTCCCTCTGCTCAACCACAGGCACCGACATGGACTGCGACAACACCGTCACCGCCGAGGTCTGCAAGGAGGACGATGTTGGGGACGGGGAGTGAGTACCTGATGGGAGGAGGCATCATGGTGGCAGCACCTACCGCACTGCTGGTTGAAGGAGCATCTTGCTGGTTCTCCAAGGTTCTTGGCTCTCCAAGGTTCTCAGCTCTCCACCTCTCCCGCAGGCTCTTGGAGGTGATGGTGGCCGGATACCCGGTGCTGCTGGTGAGGAACAGGACCTGGTTCAGCGCCCTGGGCAGCAAGTGTCCCCACTACGGTGCCCCCCTCTGCAAAGGTGATGCTGGAGCTGGGCAGGGAGAGATGCCACCTCAGGGAAGTCTGCACTGAGCTCTGGGCTGTGGTGGCTTCTCCGGTTGGAGGCCAGTGACAAGTAGGGGCTCAGTGCTGGGTCCAGCCCTGTTCGATGTCTTCATCAATGACCTGGATGAAGGCATCGAGTGCTCCCTTAGCAAGTTTGCAGATGACACAAAGCTGTGTGGAAGTGTGGATCTGCTGGAGGGTCGGGAGGCTCTGCAAAGGGACCTAAACAGGCTGGATCCACGGGCTGAGTCCAATGGGATGAGGTTTAATAAGGCCAAATGCCACGTCCTGCACTTGGGGCACAACAACCCTATGCAGAGCTACAGACTGGGAGAAGTCTGGCTGGAAAACTGCCAGGAGGGGAGGGACCTGGGGGTGTTGGTCGACAGCGACTGACCATGAGGCAGCAGTGTGCCCAGGTGGCCAAGAAGGCCAATGGCATCCTGGCTTGGATGAGAAATGGTGTGACCAGCAGGGCCAGGGAGTTTCTTCTCCCTCTGGACTCGGCACTAGTGAGGCTGCTCCTTGAATCCTGTGTTCAGTTGTGGGCCCCTCAGCAGAGATTAGGAGGAAGTTTTTCCCAGAAAGGGTCATTGGGCATTGGAATAGGCTGCCCAGGGAGGTGGTTGATTCCCCTTCCCTGGAGGGGTTTAAGGGACGGGTGGATGAGGTGCTGAGGGACATGGCTTAGTGTTTGATAGGAATGGTTGGACTCGCTGATCCGATGGGTCTCTTCCAACCTGGTTGTTCTATGATTCTATGATTCTATGATTCTATTGCAGGCGTGTTGAGAGGGGAGAGGCTGCGCTGCCCCTGGCACGGCGCCTGCTTTAACATCAAGACCGGGGACATTGAGGAGTACCCTGCTCTGGACTGTATTCCCTGCTTTAAGGTGACTTCTTACCTCTTCTTCCTCACGGTTTGGGCTGTGTCCTTCCTACCACCCACTCTCCTTCACTCTCATGATCCTGGCACCAGGAGAGGACCCTGCTCCACGGTCCAGGTCACACAGAGTTACCCGTGGGATGAGTAGTGTTACCCGTGGCACAGGTAGATGAGGCTCTGAGGGACATGGGTTAGTGTTTGATAGGAATGGTTGGACTCAATGATCCGATGGGTCTCTTCCAACCTGGTGATTCTATGATTTATTTGGATTTTCAACTCCCTGCCCTAAATCTCTTTGCAATCAAAGGTGATGCTGGTGTCTCTCACAGCTCTTCCTGAGTAACCTTGGAAGGAGGTGAAAGGCTCAGGATCATAGGATCATAGAATCATAGAACAACCAGGTTGGAAGAGACCCATCGGATCATCGAGTCCAACCAGGATGATACTCCTGAGCATCATTTGACATCCAAGACCCCTATGGGTTGCTCTCAGTGTGTCAGATTAGATGCCACAGCAGATCCCAGGAAAGATCCCATCACAACCTCACTGCCTAAACACCCTCTCCTTTCACCTCTCCAGGTAGCAGTGGAAGACGGGAAGGTGTTTGTGACAGCAAAAAAGAAGGTACCGACCTTACCTGCTGCCTCGAAGCACCAGCAGCACCTTGGGCTGGGCATGATTCCAACCGGTCACATTTTCTTCTAGGATCTTGAAAGCAGCCACAGGGTGAAGGACGCGAGCAAGCGATGCCTCCTCAACCCGGACACGGTGCTGCTCCTGGGGGGAGGTGAGTGAAGTGCTCCATACCGCGTCCTCCCCACTCTCTTCTCCGTGGAGAACTTGCCTCCTCGTCCCTCATGTCGTGTGCGAGGGCTGAGATGAGCATCTCCTGCAGGTGTGGCCGCCCTGGCGTGCGCCGAGACGCTTCGCCAGGAGGGTTTCACCGGCAGGATCATCATGGCCACCAAAGAGAAACACGCGCCCTACGATAAGGCCAAGCTGAGCAAGGTTTGTGTGCAAGAAGGGCAGGACTGGGCCTGGTCCCCATGCGTGAAACTGGGACACGGCCCCACGCCCAGGGTCAGGCTGAGCAATCGTGAGCTGCTGTGTGAACACGAACGAGCTCTGAGGCAGCCATGAGGCGGAGATAACATCCAGATAACACTCACTTCTCCCTCTCGGAAAGTCTTTGATCAGAGTCAGAGGATGGTTTGGGTTGGAAGGGTCCCTCCCATGACGAGTTCACCGTAAGCTGAGGTTCCATCCCCTTTCACCGAGTCCTTCACATCAGAGTCTGAATCAGAGAATCACCAGGTTGGAAGAGACCCACCAGATCATCAAGTCCAACCATTCCTATCAAACCATGTCCCTCAGCACCTCATCCACCTGCACCTTAAACACCTCCAGGGAAGGTGTTGACTTGATGTTTTTTATTCTAAGGGGGAACAGGATGATGAAGGGATGGAGCAGAGTGGGGACCTGTGATCAACTCATGCAAAACCTGCCTTCTGTTCACACTCACTGCCCAGTAAAGGCTGGAGAGGTTTTGCTGCCTGCAAGAAGTGTTTCATTTCGTATTTCATATTTCATTTTCATTTCCAGAACATGAACTTGAAAGCCGAGGACATTTACCTGAGGAAACCTGAATTCCTCCGTGCTCGATGCATAGAGCTCTGGCCAGAGAAAGAGGTACAGGAGCAGCTGACTCAGTCCTCCTCTGCTTAAATACAAACATTATCATAGAATCGTAGAACAACCAGGTTGGAAGAGACCCATCCGATCATCGAGTCCAACCACTCCCATCAAACACTAAACCATGTCCCTCAGCACCTCATCCCTTAAACCCCTCCAGGGAAGGTGACTCAACTTCCTCCCTGATCAACCTGTTCCAATGACCCTTTCCATGCAATATTTTATCCTAATATCCAGGCTGAGCCTCCCCTGGTGGAGCCTGAGGCCATTCCCTCTCGTCCTGTCCCTTGGGAGAAGAGGCCATCACCCTCCTCTCCACAACCTCCTTTCAGGGAGAAGCAAGAGGCAGGACTCCAGCATCCCTCATCTCACCTAAGGAGAAGGGGTTGGTGTGGCAGGACACCCATGGACCAGCGGTTCCTCGTGGATCTTTGCCCCCTTTTTCTCCTGCAGGCAGTGTCAGTGGATTTCCAGAAGCAGAAGGTGCGCTTCATGGATGGGTCCTCGCAGAGGTACAACCAGCTGCTCATTGCCACAGGCTGCCAGTGAGTACACACCATTGGAATCATAGACTCATAGAACAACCAGGTTGGAAGAGACCCATCGGATCATCAAGTCCAACCATTCCTATCAAACACTAACCCATGATTTCTGATCACGAGAGGCGTCTCTTCCAGCTCCAGCTTCCTCAAAGTGCCGGGCGCAGACCTGCAGAACGTCTGCACTCTCCACTCCCCAGAAGATTCCAACAAGATCTCAGAGCTGGCAACTGGGAAGAATCTGGTGATCGTCGGAGCTTCATTCATAGGTACCAGGCTGGGATGGGGTGGGGGTATCGAGGCACCGGGACAGCCTTGAAACCCACTTCTGCTCAAGTGCAGATGGGGACATGGGTTAGTGTTTGATGGGAATCGTTGGACTCGATGATCCGATGGGTCTCTTCCAACTTGGTGATTCTATGATTCTGTGATTCTATGTTTGATAGGAATGGTTGGACTTGATGATCCGGTGGGTCTCTTCCAACTTGGTGATCCTATGATTCTATGTTTGATAGGAATGGTTGGACTTGATGATCCGGTGGGTCTCTTCCAACCTGGTGATTCTATGATTCTATGATTCAATCAGGAGCTCTTCTCTGCATTTCCCGACATCCAGGTCGATAGTGAGTGAAAACAAGGAACGAAGGGCGCGTAAACACCTCAGCCCAGAGACACGTAGAGGGACAGTTTAGCGCTGGTGTTAAACCAGATTTCTTCTCCTCACCTGGGAGGGGAAAAGATTTCCAAGAAGGAGGGCGCAGGTCGGGGCTTGCAGCCGCCTCACCTCGGGCAACGCCTTTCCCCTGCAGGAATGGAGGTAGCTGCCTTCCTCTCAGACAAGGCTGGTGCCATCGCGGTGGTGGAAAAAAAGGAATTTCCTCTCCAGAACGCGCTGGGGCCTCAGGTTGGAGGCGTCGCCATGAAGGTTAGGAAAACCTGCGGCTGTTTTCTGGGATTTCCATCATCATCATCCATCGTCACCATTCCCAGCTCAGCTTCATCCTAGCCTAGAGTTTATGCTGAAGAAGAGGAGGCTGAGGGGAGACCTCATTGCTCTCTGCAACTACCTGAAAGGAGGTTGTGGAGAGGAGGGAGCTGGGCTCTTCTCCCCAGGGGCAGGACGAGAGGGAATGGCCTCAAGCTCCACCAGGGGAGGTTTAGTCTGAACATTAGGAAAAAATTCTTCATGGAAAGTGTCATTGGACACTGGAACAGGCTGATCAGGATGGGGGTTGAGTCACCTTCCCTGGAGGGATTTAAGGGATGAGTGGATGAGGTGCTGAGGGACATGGGTTAGTGTTTGATAGGAATGGTTGGACTCGATGATCCGGTGGGTCTCTTCCAACCTGATTATTCCATGATCCCCAAGCCCTGCTTCACCCCAGCCCCACCTCCTGTGCTAGTCCTGACCAGGACAGCAGAGCAAAAGCAGCTCCTGAGGCATCCAGCACCATCCTGCAAGCTCCTGCAGCCCAGAGCAGCAGCAAGACCCTCTGCTTGAGGTTCTGGCTGCCTCCGGCTGCTTTGGCAGCACTAAAGCCTGGAATTTCCTAGTGAATCCTCAAACCAGCCTCCCTCCTCTTCCTTTTTTACAGATGCTGCAAAATAAAGGGGTGAAGTTTTACATGAAGACAGAACTCTGTGAGCTGGAAGGAAAGGATGGAAAGGTCGGTGGTGCCATTGGGATCCCCTGAACCACCAACTTTAAGGGGGAAGAAACCCAACCCGAGGCACAACCCAGTGCCAGGATCCGGCCTTTTCTCTCCCAAGTTTACACCCTTGATTTCTTTTTAAATTGAGCACAACCCTGGGCGCAAAGGACACCAAGACGTGTTCGTGTCCCGTGATTTTCTTAGACTCCTTGTAGCACAGAGGAGTTGGACAAGGTGATCTCAACCTGGGAAAGAAGAAAAGGCAGCGGAGAAGGAGGCAGCAGGGAAGCCGCAGGAATCAGGACAGAGTTTTTAACCCTTTTAACGATTCTTGCTTCCTTCCCAGGTCACAGGAGCCGTTCTTAGCAGTGGGGAGAAGCTACCTGCGGACGTGGTAGTGGTGGGAATTGGTAAGAGAACCCATTGGGGAGAGGAAGGTGGCTTTGGGAATGGGGAGAGCAACCAGCGAGCCCAGAGCATCCCAGAGCATCCCAGTGCGTTCCCAGAACACCACTCCCTGCAGTCTGCTCCCCACTCTCTGACCATCCAGCCCCTCCTCTGCCTCCCAAACCCCTGAAGCAAGTCACCCACCAGCAAACTCTTGGCAGGAGGGGAGAAGCTTACGCTCGCCGCTCGGCTTTGGCGCAGCTGCTGAGGTCCATAGGATCATTGGAGCACATCTCGCTCTGGGTTTATTGCCCCTGGGCTGGCTCAGCACCAGCCCCGGTCACCACTGTGACCTCCTCCGCTCCAAGCAGGCTGAACAAGCCACCACAGGCAGCTGCTTCAGCCTTCACAGAATCATAGAATCATAAAACAACCAGGTTGGAAGGGACCCATCGGATCATCTAGTCCAACCATGCGTTTTTCCTTGCTCCTCTCCCTGCAGGAGTGACCCCAAACTCAACATTTCTGAAGGGCACCCCCATCGCCCGGGATGACAAAGGTGCCGTCCTGGTGGACCTGGTGAGTGTCAGCCTGGAGAAACGTGTCCCTGCTCCCCCCATCGCCCGGGATGACAAAGGTGCCGTCCTGGTGGACCTGGTGAGTGTCAGCCTGGAGAAACGTGTCCCTGCTCCCCACCCGACCCTTTCCCCTCTTGCTTCTGCCCTAAGTCCCTCTCGCCCATTCAGCGCATGCAAACCAACATCCCAAACGTCTTCGCTGCTGGGGATGTGGTCTCCTTCCCAGTGGCGCTGCTCAACGGGGACCAGGCCAGCATCCACCACCAGCAGGTGGCTGAGGCACATGGTGAGAACACGGCTGCCCTCGGACACAGGGAATCATAGAATCATAGAATCACCAGGTTGGAAGAGACCCATCGGATCATCGAGTCCAACCATTCCTATCAAACACTAAACCATGTCCCTCAAGACCTCATCCACCCGTCCCTTAAACACCTCCAGGGAAGGGGAATCAACCACCTCCCTGGGCAGCCTATTCCAATGCCCAATGACCCTTTCTGTGAAAAACCTCCTCCTAATCTCCAGCCTAAATCTCCCCTGGCGGAGCTTGAGGCCATTCCCTCTTGTCCTGTCCCCTGTCACTTGGGAGAAGAGCCCAGCTCCCTCCTCTCTACAACCTCCTTTCAGGTAGTTGTAGAGAGTAATGAGGTCTCCTCTCAGCTTCCTCTTCTCCAGGCTAAACACCCCCAGCTCTCTCAGCCGCTCCTCATCAGGCCTGTTCTCCAGCCCCTTCACCAGCTTCGTTGCTCTTCTCTGGACTCTCTCCAGAGCCTCAACATCCTTCTTGTGCTGAGGGGCCCACAACTGAACACAGGATTCAAGGAGCGGCCTCACCAGTGCCGAGTCCAGAGGGAGAATCACCTCCCTGGCCCTGCTGGTCACACCATTTCTGATCCAAGCCAGGATGCTATTGGCCTTCTTGGCCACCTGGGCACACTGCTGCCTCATGGTCAGTTGCTGTCAACCAACCCCCCCAGGTCCCTCTCCTCCTGGCAGTTTTCCAGCCAGGCTTCTCCCAGTCTGTAGCTTCACCAGGGGAGGTTCAGGCTCAACATTAGATAAAAATTCTTCACGGAAAGTGTCACTGGGCACTGGAACAGGCTGCCCAGGGAGGGCCTTGACTCACCTTCCCTGGAGATGTGGATGAGGCACTGAGGGACATGGGTTAGTGATTGATGGGAATGGTTGGACTCGCTGATCCGGTGGGTCTCCTCCAACCTGGTGATTCTACAATTCTACGGAGAATTCTTTGGACACGGTGGTTCCTCTCAGGTCACGTTGCAGCCTTAAACATGCTGAAGAGAGAGCAGCCGTTGCACACTGTCCCCTTCTTCTGGACCACGATGCTCGGAAAAACCATCCGCTACGCAGGTAGGAAGGGGCAGAGATGGGAACAGCCAAACTGCTTCCCCCATCTGCTTATCGACAAGCTGGGGATGGGGATTGCAAACACAGCAGGTGCAGAATTTACCTGCAGAAGCTCAAATTTTCACCTGGCTGCCTCGGAGGGGTTTGCAAATCCCATTTGCGAGCTCTGGGCCTGCAGGTTACCCACAGCTACTGGTCTGTGGCGGCTCAGAGGTCATGAAGGAGAAAGAATTCTCTCTCTGAGCAAAGAGTGGTGATGCCATCCTGTGTCTTTGTGCCAGTTCTGCTTGCTCAGGGCGTCCCCAGCCCTGCTGCGCTGTCCCCTCCGCCCCTCCCTGCGATGGCACCGAGGTGGGACGGGTGGCAGCTGCTCCGCAGGGCTCCCCGAGGGCTGTGATGTTCACTTTTAGGCTGTGGAAAGGGATACACAGACACGGTAGTGAAGGGCAGCCTGGAGCACGAGAAGTTCCTCATCTTTTACATCAGGTAAGTGGATGGTCGGTGCCCACACACGGCAGCATCTTGGGCACAGTTCATAGACTCATGGAACAACCAGGTTGGAAGAGACCCATCGCATCATCGAGTCCAACCATTCCTATCAAACACTAAACCAAGTCCCTCAGGACCTCATCTACCCGTCCCTTAAACACCTCCAGGGAAGGTGAATCAACCCCCTCCCTGGGCAGCCTATTCCAATGCCCAATGACCCTTTCTGTGAAAAACTTCCTCCTAATCTCCAGCCTAAATCTCCCCTGGTGGAGCTTGAGGCCATTCCCTCTTGTCCTGTCCCCTGTCACTTGGGAGAAGAGGCCAGCTCCCTCCTCTCCACAACCTCCTTTCAGGGAGTTGGAGAGAGCAATGAGGTCTCCTCTCAGCCTCCTCTTCTCCAGGCTAAACACCCCCAGCTCTCTCAGCTGCTCCTCATAAGGCCTGTTCTCCAGCCCCTTCACCAGCTTCGTTGCTCTTCTCTGGACTCTCTCCAGAGCCTTAACATCCTTCTTGTGCTGAGGGGCCCACAACTGAACACAGGATGGATTCAAGGAGTATTCAAGTTCTTCCCCTTCCAGCCCAGCTCCATTCTCGGTGTCAGCTCCTGGTCCCAAGCACCCTGCTCCGAGCCCTCCCGAGCCATCCAGCCCCCACCCAGTGTGCCGCAGGGATGCTCTGGTGCCGCTATCTGTGCTGAAGAGACCCACGTTCCTCCTCTTTCCCTCTCAGGGACGGCTTCGTGAAGGCAGCTGCCAGCCTGGACTGTGACCCTGCCGTGTCCCTGGTTGCAGAAGTTTTATACTCAGGGAGACAAATCTCTAAAGAAGAAGCAGAGTAAGCGACGCCCTGGGCAGCTCTACACTGCCTTCCCTGCGCCAGCAGAGCCTCCTAAGGCGCAAACTCAAACGATTTATTGCAAATCCTGTGCTTACCTCTGGTTTGCAGGGCCTGTGACCTCTGCAAGGCCTCTGACCTCTGCAGGGCAACCCCACTGGCTGCAAGCTGAGCTCCGTACGTGCCCTGTGGCGACGGGCAGGGTCAGCCGAGAGTTTGCAGCTCCACGTCCTCCTGCCCTGGCACCAGAGAATCGTAGAATCACAGAATCACCAGGTTGGAAGAGACCCACCGGATCATCGAGTCCAACCATTCCTATCAAACACTAAATCATGTCCCTCAGCACCTTGTCCACCAGTCCCTTAAACCCCTCCAGGTTGAAGGTGACTCAAACACCTCCCTGGGCAGCCTCTGCCACTGCCCAATAACCCTTTCCATGAAATATCTTATCCTAATGTTCAGCCTGACCCTTCCCTGGTGTATCTTGAGGCCATTCTCTCTCATCCTGTCCCCTGTCCCTTGGGAGAAGAGCCCAGCTCCCTCCTCTCCACAACCTCCTTTCAGGTAGTTGGAGAGAGTAATGAGGTCTCCTCTCAGCCTCCTCTTCTCCAGGATAAACCCCCTCAGCTCTCTCAACCGCTCCTCATAGGGCCTGTTCTCCAGCCCCTTCACCAGCTTCGTGGCTCTTCTCTGGACTCACTCCAGAGCCTCAACATCCTTCTTGTGGTGAGGGGCCCAGAGCTGACCCCAGGATTGGAGGAGCGGCCTCACCAGTGCTGAGCACAAAGCTCCCAGCCCCGCTCTGTGCCTGCTCTCCTGTGGCATCGCTCCACACTGGCTGCTTCGAGGAGGTGGCCAGAAGTTGTGGGAAACGCCGCCGCGATGCTAAGAGGGACAGAGATGCTGGATGTTTTGCAAGGCGAGAACCAGCAAGGCTTGTGCTCTCTGCAGGAAACGCTGTGCTTACTCATGGGTCACATGGGGCTTCACAGGGTGAAGGATAACCCCAGTGCCGGGTGACATCCACTCGCTTTGTCAGCCTAAACCCCTTCTGCTTTTGCATTAAATGGGCTCCTGGGGGCTCAGCAGGTGAGATCCTGCCACACTGGCTTTGCTCAGACACACAAACCTGCTCTCCGACACCTTCTCACAGATGAAAAGTTGACTTGAAAGGTGACATTTTACATTTCCCGACGCTTGGGGCAAGTCTCTGTCCTGAAATAGGTACATCTTGCCAGGGAAAGAGCCGGAACTCAGCAGAGCAGGTCAGTCCATAGCGGCGACAGGAGGAAGAAGCAAATCCAAGCGTTCCCCGTACACAAAGCAGAGACACTGGTGGCCAGAGCATAGAATCATAGAGCAACCAGGTTGGAAGAGACCCATCGGATCTTCTAGTCCAACCATTCCTATCAAACACTAAACCACGTCCCTCAAGACCTCATCCACCCGTGTCTTAAACACCTCCAGGGAAGGGGAATCAACCACCTCCCTGGGCAGCCTAGTCCAATGCCCAATGACCCTTTCTGGGAAAAACTTCCTCCTAATCTCTAGCCTAAATATCCCCTGGTGGAGCTTGAGGCCATTCCCTCTTGTCCTGTTCCCTGTCCCTTGGGGAGAAGAGCCCAGTTCCCTCCTCTCTACAACCTCCTGTCAGGGAGTTGGAGAGAGTAATGAGGTCTCCTCTCAGCCTCCTCTTCTCTAGGGTAAACCCCCCCAGCTCTCTCAGCCGCTCCTCATCAGGCCTGTTCTCCAGCCCCTTCACCAGCTTTGCTGCTCTTCTCTGGACTCTCTCCAGAGCCTCATCATCCTTCTTGTGCTGAGGGGCCCACAACTGAACACAGGATTCAAGGAGCAGCCTCACCAGTGCCGAGTCCAGAGGGAGAATCACCTCCCTGGCCCTGCTGCTCACACCATTTCTGATCCAAGCCAGGATGCCATTGGCCTTCTTGGCCACCTGGGCACACTGCTGGCTCATGGTCAGTTGCTGTCGACCAACCCCCCCAGGTCCCTCTCCTCCTGGCAGTTTTCCAGCCAGGCTTCTCCCAGTCTGTAGCTCTGCACTGGGTTGTTGTGCCCCAAGTGCATGCGTCTCCCTTCCATATTGCTCATTGAAAGCCCCACGGTGCTTTGCACGGGGCAGGGTCACAGCCCGGGAGCTGCTCCTTCTTGCCCTCAGTGCCCCCCACAAACACTCCCCACATACAGTTAGACCCCTCAGTGCACTCCAGGACCCACTGAGCACCGAGCAGGCATCAGCAGTTTGGTACAAACCTGTAGCTGTTGGGGGCAGAGAGCGGCTCTGCCTCCAGCTGAAGTTGAGATTCAAGGGGCTTCAGTAGCCCCACTCCCTCCAGGGGACAGTGACCCCGAAGAAACTCTACTTCTCGCAGCCGTCAGCAAGCACAGACGCTTTATATGCTTTGGAACGGTTGGACTCGATGATGCGGTGGGTCTCATCCAACCTGGTTGTTCTATGATTCTCTGATATAAGAAAGAACGACCTCAGGTCTGCTCCGCTTCTCCCACTGAACGGTCACCAGGCCGCTTTCTGCTCATCACCAGGCGCCAAAATTGGGTGGAGGGTGGACTCGCAGATTCAGCCGAGGCTGCGCAGCCTTGGTTGGGCCCAAGGTCATTCCTCCGCGCCTGCTCTCCCGGCTGGGATGAGCCACACGCTTTCCTGGCAGCCGCGAGGAGCAGCGGCGCAGACGTTTCTCTGCCTCTCCGGCAGCCTGGGAGGCGGCAGCCTGGGCAATCCCGTGGGAGAGGCACCTCTCGGGGTGCACAGGCTCCCAGGAGCATTGCTGGGTCCGCAGAGACGTTTCACCCTGTGTCGAACCATCGGGAAGCTGCACAGCTCCCCTCTTGCCCAGCTGGAGGGGCATCTTCTTCCATCCTGGAGAGCAGCTTCCAGGTCCCCTTCGGGGGGCACAACCTGGAGGGTGGAGGAGCCCTTCTCAGCGCTCGCAGCTCCCAATACCTGGAATCCTGGCAGTGCCCCAGGGCTGGCTGCAGCCAGAGCCGCTCAGCCTTGCGGGATGGCGCTTCCCGGAACAGCCGTCTGGAGCCGTGCGTGACTCGGCCCTGAGTCACCCACTCCAGCGCCGGCTCCGCCGACCCACCGCAGGGCAGCGTGGGCGAGCAGCCAGCCCTCTCCCCGGGCTCCATCCCACAGCCTGGCACCCTGAGGGATTAATCCTGCCCTCGAGCTCAGCAGCAGGCCGGTCCCGTGCCCTACGCCCAGCCTGGGGTCACTTCTCGCTCAGGACAAACCAAGGAGACACAAAAAAAAAAAAATCAATCTTCCACTCGTGGAGACTGAGCTCCAGCACTACAGCCCCTCCAGTATCCTCCCAGCCACCCCAGGGAAATAAACTTCCTAAAATCGAACTGTGGAGGAAAAGAGAAAGTTTAATGCCTCTTTTAGGCTTCTCCGGTCGTCTCGGCCGCCTAACCAGCATGAGGGACCGCGTTCACCAGCCCCACTGGGCAACCCCCCAGCCAAGACGCTCTAAGAGGTGGCGAGGAGGCTTCTTCATCCCGGTTGGGCTCATCCTCAGCCTTCAAAAATCCATAGGATGTTGCAGTGTGGCTCATGCTGGTTGCTCAGGGCACGGGTCCAGCCGATATCCAGAGGTTCCGGTGATGAGAAGAGAGTGGCTACGGTCAACAGTTCTTCAACTGGCAGCTTTAGCTACTGAGAAGGACATAAAGCTCGCCACTGAAGAACTGCTGCCGGTTAGCCAGGAGCGGGCGGCGCAGCAGCACCTGGAAGGGGGAAAACACATGTCAAGAGTCAGGATCAGACCCTGCCAAGCCTTGCTGAGCTCAGGCTGAGGCGGCAGAGATGCTCCTCTCCCTCACCAAGTCCAGATCCACCGCCTCCTCCTTGGGGCTGAGATCCCGCAGGATCACCCTCGGTGGCCAACCATAGAATCATAGAACAACCAGGTTGGAAGGGACCCATCGGATCTTCTAGTCCAACCATTCCTATCTAACACTAAACCAAGTCCCTCAGGACCTCATCCACCCGTCCCTTAAACACCTCCAGGGAAGGTAAATCAACCACCTCCCTGGGCAGCCTATTCCAATGCCCAATGACCCTTTCCGTAAAAAACCTCCTCCTAATGTCCAGCCTAAATCTCCCCTGGTGGAGCTTGAGGTCATTCCCTCCTCTCTACAACCTCCTTTCAGGTAGTTGTAGAGAGCAATGAGGTCTCCTCTCAGCCTCCTCTTCTCCAGGATAAACACCCCCAGCTCTCTCAGCCGCTCCTCACAGGGCCTGTTCTCCAGCCCCTTCACCAGCCCTTCACCTCCGCTCTTCCCATCCCTCCCCTCGATCGCCGATGGCTCAGCGGCTCTGGCACCTGCCGCCGGCCCCGAAAACCCAGTGGGCAAAGAAATGGAGGCCCGTTCTGGCGGAAAAAGAAGAGATAAGGTGAGGTGCTCCGGCGGAGGCTGCCGCAGGTAGGGGTTAAGGCATTCCCTGGCCGCTCACCTCCGGCATCCGCGCTGGCATAGGCCCACCTGGCAGCCAGCCAGCCGCCTGCCGGGGAAGACACTTCGTCAGGCGGCTGCTGCCAAGCCTCCGGCTGGGGAATTTGGGGGAGCGCAGCCCTTCTCTTCCACGGCATTCGGTCAGAGGGAGAGGAGGCGGAGGAGAAGGAGGAAGACGCCGGCCCTGGGGCCGGCACAGTCACCTCTCGCCGCTTTCTTCCCCTTCCACGCAGGGAAATAAGAACTGGAACCAGCGCCGTTCCGCACAGCTCAGCGCTTGGATTGGATGTGGGGAAAGCCCCCGGGGGTGTGACCCTGCTGAGGGGACAGACGGACCCAGTGGGGGGACAGACAGACCTGAGGAAGGCACAGACAGACAGACAGAGGCCTCCTGGGTATCCACCCTGGCAGCTGCCCCACAGCATCCTCCCCTCAGAGGCCTCGGGGGTCCTGGGGAGGTTGGTTGGAAGCTTTGAGGGTCCTGGGGATGCTCTGGGGAAGCTTTGGGCGTCCTGGGGAAGCTCTGGGGGGTTCTGGGGAAGCTGGTGGGGAAGCTTTGGGGGTTCCGGGGAAGCTCTGGGGGTCCTGGGGAGGCTGGTGGGGAAGCTCTAGGGGCCCTGGGGAGGCTGGTGGGGAAGGTTTGGGGGTCCTGGGGAAGCTCTGGGGGTCCTGGGGAAGCTGGTGGGGAAGCCTTGGGGGTCCTGAGGAGGCTCTGGGGGTCCTGGGGAAGCTGGTGGGGAAGCTTTGGGGGTCCTGAGGAGGCTCTGGGGGTCCTGGGGAAGCTGGTGGGGAAGCTTTGGGGGTCCTGAGGAGGCTCTGGGGGTCCTGGGGAAGCTGGTGGGGAAGCTTTGGGGGTCCTGGGGAGGCTGGTTGGAAAGCTTTAGGGGTCCTGGGGAGGCTCTGGGGAAGCTTTGGGGGTCCTGGGGAAGCTCTAGGGGTCCTGGGGAGGTTGGTTGGAAAGCTCTGGGGGTCCTCGGGAAGCTGGTTGGAAGGCTTTAGGGGTCCTGGGGAGGATCTGGGGAAGCTTCGAGGGTCCTGAGGAAGCTTTGGGGATCCTGGGGAGGCTCTGGGGAAGCTTTGGAGGTCCTGGGGAAGCTCTGGGGTTCCCAGTGGGGCTGTCGGTGGGGGCTGCAAGGAGGCCCCTTGGGGTCCCGGTGGCACCGGGATGGGCAAGGAGGCTCCCGTGGGGCTGGTACCCGGTGTGGGCTCAGGGGGGATGCTGGGGGACACTGGGGGGGGGGGGGGGGGTGTCCCGTTCGGGGCTGGGGGCTGCCGGTGCCCCCGTCGGTAGGGGGTGGGGATGCCGTGGCGGGGCTCGGGGATTCCGAGCATTCCAGGCGTGCCGGGTCCATCTGGCCCGGATTCCAGGCGGCGGCGGCGGCGGCGGGTCCGGCCCTGCTCCACCCCCGCCCAGCCGTGAATCAGCAGCACACACACCGGCCCCGCTCCCCACCGGCCCCTCCCGGTACCGGCACATCCCCCCCCCCCCCCCAACCCCATCCCATCCCCCAACCCCAGGGTGGGGCGTGAAACCCGCCTTGAGCCACCCATCCCGGTTCAAGCGGGTCACCCCATAGCCTCTCCCTTCGGTAAAACCGTCCTCCCGGTAAACCGGGACAGCTTCCCCGCCCCCCCCCCCCCCCCCCCCCGCGCCCGGTGCTCACACCGGGGAGCGGCCCTGGGGGCAAAGTCTGCCCCACCCGGGGCGGGAGTGAAGGTCACCCGGGGTGGGGGTTGGGGGAGGGCGGGGGGGGGGGTGGGGGGGGAGCGGCCCCGCCCCACCGGGACTCCCCTGCCCCGGGAGCCGCGCCCCGGTCCCGGTAATGCCACCGGGGGCAACACCCAAGGGGTCAGACGGGACCCTCGAAGGGGTGGGTGGCACCGAGGTGAGTCCTCGCCGCCGCCGCCGCCCTGCCCCGGGGAAAGGTGACCTTCGACCGGTTCGGGGTTGCCGGTGAACGGTTCGTCCGGCCTCCCTCCACGCGCGGCGGGACCCACCTGCCCCGCGCGGCTCAGCCCCGGAGCCGCCGGTGCCCCCCGGCGCCGCCGCCGCCGCCGCCGCTCCCCCCGCCGCGCCGGCTCCGTCTCGGATCAGCTGGCGGAGCGCTGACGCAGCCGCC
>JAUMJK010001564.1:0-77787 GCA_033558105.1 Coccyzus lansbergi | reverse complement strand
CTTCTAGAGCCCCTCAGGACATTTCTAAAGGCACCCAGACCCTTCTAATGCCACTCAGGGCCTTTCTAAAGGCCGCGAGACCCTTATCATCCCCCTGAGGGCCTTTAAAAAGGCCCCCAGACCCTTCTGGACCCCCTCAGGACGCTTCTAATAGCCCCCAGACCCTTCTAGAGCTCCTCAGGGCCTTTCTAAAGGCCTCCACACCCTTCTAATGACCCTCAAGACCCATGTAAAGGCCCCCAGACCCTTCTAGATTGCCTCAGGACCCATCTAAAAGCCCCCAGACCTATCTAATGCCTTTCAGGACCCTTATGAAGGCCACAAGACCCTTCTAATGCCCCTCAGGACCTTTCTAAAGGCCCTCAGACCCTTCTAATGCCCCTCAGGGCCTTTCTAAAGGTCCCCAGACCCTTCTAGATCCCCTGAAGACCCTTCTAAAGGCCCCCAGACCATTCTAGAGCCACTCAGGACCCTTCTAAAGTCCCCCAGACCCTGCTAATTCCCCTCAGGGCTTTTATAAAGGCACCCAGACCCTTCTAGAGCCTCTCAGGACAGTTTTAAATGCCTCTAGACCTTTATAGACCCCCTCAGGACCATTCTAAAGGCCCCCAGACCCTTCTAATGCCCCTCAGGGCCTTTCTAAAGTACCCCAGACACTTCTAGAACCTCTCAGGGCCTTTCTATATGACCCCAGACCCTTGTAATGCCCCTCAGGGCCTTTCTAAAGGACCTCAGACCCTTCTAATGCCCCTCAGGGCATTTATAAAGGTTCCCAGACCCTTCTAGAGCCCGTCAGGACCCTTATAAAGGCCCCCAGACCATTCTAGAGCCCCTCAGGACACTTCTAAAGGCCCGCAGACCATTCTAATGCCCGTCAGGGCCTTTCTAAAGGTCCCCAGACCCTTCTAGAGCCTCTGAAGACCCTTCTAAAGGACCCCAGACCCTTCTAATGCCACTCAGGGCCTTTCTAAAGGCCGCCAGACCCTAATCATCCCCCTGAGGGCCTTTAAAAAGGCCCCCAGACCCTTCTGGACCCCCTCAGGACGATTCTAATAGCCCCCAGACTCTTCTAGAGCCCCTCAGGGCCTTTCTAAAGGCCTCCACACCCTTCTAATGACCCTCAAGACCCATGTAAAGGCACCCAGACCCATCTAGATTGCCTCAGGACCTTTCTAAAAGCCCCCAGACCCTTCTAATGCCTTTCAGGGCCTTTCTAAAGGCCTCCACACCCTTCTAATGAAGTGTCTGGGTGCCTTTAGAAATGTCCTGAGGGGATCTAGAAGTGTCTGGGGGCCTTTAGAAAGGCCCTGAGGGGCATTACAAGGGTCTGGGGTCATATATAAAAAGGCCCTGAAAGGTTCTAGAAGTGTCTGGGGTACTTTAGAAAGGCCCTGAGGGGCATTAGAAGGGTCTGGGGGCCTTTAGAATGGTCCTGAGGGGGTCTGGAAGGGTCTGGAGGCATTTAAAACTGTCCTGAGAGGCTCTCGAAGGGTCTGGGTGCATTTATAAGGGTCCTGAGGGGCATTAGAAGGGTCTGGGTGCCCTTATAAAAGCCCTGAGGGGAATTAGCAGGGTCTGGGGGACTTTAGAAGGGTCTTGAGGGGCTCTATAACGGTCTGGGGGTCTTTAGAAGGGTCTTCAGGGGCTCTAGAAGGGTCTGGAGACCATTAGAAAGGCCCTGTGGGGCATTAGAAGGGTCTGGGGGGCCTTTAGAATGCTCCCTGAGGGGCAGTAGAAGGGTCTGGGGACCTTTATAAAGGCCCTCACGGGCATTAGAATGGTCTGTGGGCCTTTAGAAGTGTCCTGAGGGGCTCTAGAATGGTCTGGGGGCCTTTATAAGGGTCCTGACGGGCTCTAGAAGGGTCTGAGAACCTTTATAAATGCCCTGAGGGGCATTAGAAGGGTCTGAGGGCCTTTAGAAAGGTCCTGAGAGGCATTAGAAGGGTCTTGTGGCCTTTATAAGGGTCCTGAAAGGCATTAGAATGGTCTGGGGGCTTTTAGATTGGTCCTGACGCAATCTAGAAGTGTCTAAGGGCCTTTACATGGGTCTTGAGTGTCATTAGAAGGGTGTGGAGGCCTTTAGAAAGGCCCTGAGGGGCTCTAGAAGGGTCTGGGGGCTATTAGAAGCGTCCTGAGGGGGTCCAGAAGGGAATGGGGGCCTTTTTAAAGGCCTTTTTATAATCCCTCAGGGGGATTATAAGGGTCTCGCGGCCTTTAGAAAGGCCCTCTGAGTGGCATTAGAAGGGTCTGGGTGCCTTTAGAAATGTCCTGAGGGGCTCTAGAAGGGTCTGGGGGCCTTTAGAAATGTCCTGAGGGGCATTAGAAGGGTCTGGGGGCCTTTAGAATGGCCCTGAGAGGCATTACAAGGGTTTGGCATCATATAGAAAGGCCCTGAGAGGTTCTAGAAGTGTCTGGGGTACTTTAGAAAGGCCCTGAGGGGCATTAGAAGGGTCTGGGGGCGTTTAGAATGGTCCTGAGCGGGGTCTAGAATGGTCTGGAAGCATTTTAAACTGTCCTGAGAGGCTCTAGAAGGGTCTGGGTGCCTTTATAAGGGTCCTGAGGTGCATTAGAAGGGTCTTGTGGCCCTTATAAAAGCCCTGAGGGGAATTAGCAGGGTCTGGGGGGACTTTAGACGGGTCCTGAGGGGCTCTATAAGGGTCTTGGGGCCTTTAGAAGGGTCTTCAGGGGCTCTAGAAGGGTCTGGGGACCTTTAGAAAGGCCCTGAGGGGCATTAGAAGGGTCTGGGGGCCTTTAGAATGCTCCTGAGAGGCAGTATAAGGGTCTGAGGACCTTTATAAAGGCCCTGACTTGCATTAGAATGGTCTGCGGGCATTTAGAAGTGTCCTGAGGGCCTCTAGAATGATCTGGGGGCCTTTACATGGGTCTTGAGGGTCATTAGAAGGGTGTGGAGGCCTTTAGAAAGGCCCTGAGGGGCTTAGAAGGGTCTGGGGGTTATTTGAAGCGTCGTGACGGGGTCCAGAAGGGTCTGGGGGCCTTTTTAAAGGCCCACAGGGGGATTATAAGGGTCTCGCGGCCTTTAGAAAGGCCCTGAGTGGCATTACAAGGGTCTGGGGTCATATAGAAAGGCTCTGAGAGGTTCTAGAAGTGTCTGGGGTAATTTAGAAAGGCCCTCAGGGGCATTAGAAGGGTCTGGAGGCCTTTAGAAGTGTCCTGAGGGGCATTAGAAGGGTCTGGGTCCTTTAGAAGTGTCCTGAGGGGCATGAGAATGGCCTGGGGGGCCTTTAAAAGAGTCCTGAGGGGCATTTGAATAGTCTGAGGGCCTTTAGAAATGCCCTGAGGGTCATTAGAAGGGTCTCGGGGCCTTTAGAAGTGTCCTGAGGGGCATTAGAAGGGTCTGGGGGGCCTTTAAAAGAGTCCTGAGGGGCATTTGAATAGTCTGAGGGCCTTTAGAAAGGTCCTGAGGGGCATTAGAAGCGTCTTATGGCCTTCATAAGGGTCCTGAAAGGCATTAGAAGGGTCTGGGTGCTTTTAGATGGGTCCTGAGGCAATCTAGAAGGGTCTGGGGGCCTTTACATGGGTCTTGATTGTCATTAGAAGGGTGTGGAGGCCTTTAGAAAGTCCCTGAGGGGCTCTAGAAGGGCTTGGGGGCTATTAGAAGCGTCCTGAGGGGGTCCAGAACAGTCTGGGGGCCTTTTTAAAGGCCCTCAGGGGGATGATAAGGGTCTCGCGGCCTTTAGAAAGGCCCTGAGGGGCAGTAGAAGGGTCTGGGGACCTTTAGAAAGGCCCTGACGGGCATTAGAATGGTCTGCGGGCCTTTAGAATGGTCCTGAGGGGGTCTAGAAGGGTCTGGAGGCATTTAAAACTGTCCTGAGAGGCTCTAGAAGGGTCTGGGTGCCTTTATAATGGTCCTGAGGGCCATTAGAAGGGTCTGGGTGCCCTTATAAAAGCCCTGAGGGGAATTAGCAGGGTCTGGGGGACTTTAGTAGGGTCCTGAGGTGCTCTATAATGGTCTTGGGGCCTTTAGAAGGGTCTTCAGTGGCTCTAGAAGGGTCTGGGGACCTTTAGAAAGGCCCTGTGGGGCATTAGAAGGGTCTGGGGGCCTTTAGAATGCTCCTGAGGGGCAGTAGAAGGGTCTGGGGACATTTATAAAGGCCCTGACGGGCATTAGAATGGTCTGCGGGCCTTTAGAATTGTCTTGAGGGGCTCTAGAATGGTCTGGGGGACTTTATAAGGGTCCTGAAGGGCTCTAGAAGGGTCTGGGAACCTTTATAAATGCCCTGAGGGGCATTAGAAGGGTCTGAGGGTTTTTAGAAAGGTCCTGAGGGGCATTAGAAGGGTCTTGTGGCTTTCATAAGGGTCCTGAAAGGCATTAGAAGCGTCTGGGGGCTTTTAGATGGGTCCTGAGGCAATCTAGAATGGTCTAGGGGCCTTTACATGGGTCTTGAGGTTCATTAGAAGGGTGTGGAGGCCTTTAGAAAGGCCCTGAGGGGCTCTAGAAGGGTCTGGGGGCTATTAGAAGCGTCCTGAGGGGGTCCAGAGGGGTCTGGGGGCCTTTTAAAAGGCCCTCAGAGGGATTATAAGGGTCTCGCGGCCTTTAGAAAGGCCCTGAGTGGCATTACAAGGGTCTGGGGTCATATAGAAATGCTCTGAGAGGTTCTAGAAGTGTCTGGGGTAATTTAGGAAGGCCCTGAGGGGCATTAGAAGGGTCTGGGGGCCTTTAGAATCGTCCTGAGGGGCTCTAGAAGGGTCTGGGGGCCTCTAGAAGGGTCCTGAGGGGCTCTAGAAAGATCTGGGGTCCTTTAGAAATGTCCTGAGGTGCTCTAAAATTGTCTCGGGGCCTTTAGAAGGGTCATGAGGGGCAATAGAAAGGTCTGGGGCCTTATAGAAGTGTCTTGAGGGGATCTAGAAGGGTCTGGGGGCCTTTAGAAGTGTCCTGAAATACATTAGAAGGGTCTGGGGGCCTTTAAAAAGGCCCTGAGGGGCTTTAGAAGGGTCAGGGAGCAGTTAGAAGGATGTTGAGGGGCTTTTGATGGGTCTGCGGGCCTTTAGAATGGCCCTGAGGGGCTCTAAAAGAGTCTTGGGGCCTTTAGAATGGTCCTGAGGGGCTATAGAAGGGTCTGGGGACCTTTATAAATGCCCTGAGTGGCATTATAAGGGTCTGGGGGCATTTAGATATGTCCTGAGGGGCATTAGAAGGGTATGGGGGACTTTAGAATGCTCTTGAGGGGCAGTAGAAGGGTCTGGGCACCTTTAGAAAGGCCCTGACGGGCATTAGAATGGTCTGGGGGCCTTTTGAAGGGTCCTGAGGGGCTCTAGAATGGTCTGGCGGCCTTTACATGTGTCTTAAGGGTCATTAGAAGGGTGTGGAGGCCTTTAGAAAGGCCCTGAGGGGCTCTAGAAGGGTCTGGGGGCTATTTGAAGCGTCCTGAGGGGGTCCAGAAGGGTCTGGGGGCCTTTTTAAAGGCCCTCAGGGGGATTATAATGGTCTCGCGGCCTTTAGAAAGGCCGTGAGAGGCATTACAAGAGTCTGGGGTCATATAGAAAGGCTCTGAGAGGTTCTAGAAGTGTCTGGGGTAATTTAGAAAGGCCCTGAGGGGCATTAGAAGGGTCTGGAGGCCTTTAGAAGTGTCCTGAGGGGCATTAGAAGGGTCAAGGGGGCCTTTAAAAGAGTCCTGAGGGGCATTTGAATAGTCTGAGGGCCTTTAGAAAGGTCCTGAGGGGCATTAGAATCGTATTGTGGCCTTCATAAGGGTCCTTAAAGGCACTAGAAGGGTCTGGGTGCTTTTAGATGGGTCCTGAGGCAATCTAGAAGGGTCTGGGGGCCTTTACATGGGTCTTGATTGTCATTAGAAGGGTGTGGAGGCATTTAGAAAGGCCCTGAGGGGCTCTAGAAGGGTCTGGGGGCTATTTGAAGCGTCCTGAGGGGGTCCAGAATGGTCCGGGGGCCTTTTTAAAGGCCCTCAAGGGGATGATAAGGGTCTCGCGGCCTTTAGAAAGGCCCTGAGTGGAATTAGAAGGGTCTGGGGGCCTTTAGAAGGGTCTTCAGGGGCTCTAGAAGGGTCTGGGGACCTTTAGAAAGGCCCTGTGGGGCATTAGAAGGGTCTGGGGGCCTTTAGAATGCTCCTGAGGGGCAGTAGAAGGGTCTGGGGACCTTTAGAAAGGCCCTGACGGGCATTAGAATGGTCTGCGGGCCTTTAGAAGTGTCCTGAGGGGCTCTAGAATGGTCTGGGGGCCTTTATAAGGGTCCTGACGGGCTCTAGAAGGGTCTGGGAACCTTTATAAATGCCCTGAGGGGCATTAGAAGGGTCTGAGGGCCTTTAGAAAGGTCCTGAGGGGCATTAGAATGGTCTTGTGGCCTTCATAAGGGCCCTGAAAGGCATTAGAAGAGTCTAGGGGCTTTTAGATGGCTCCTGAGGCAATCTAGAAGGGTCTAGGGTCATTTACATGGGTCTTGAGGGTCATTAGAAGGGTGTGGAGGCCTTTAGAAAGGCCCTGAAAGGCATTAGAAGGGTCTGGGGGCTTTTAGATTGGTCCTGAGGCAATCTAGAAGGGTCTGGGTGCCTTTACATGGGTCTTGAGGGTCATTAGAAGGGTGTGAAGGCCTTTAGAAAGGCCCTGAGGGGCTTTAGAAGGGTCTTGGGGCTATTATTAGCGTCCTGAGGGGGTCCAGAAGGGTCTGAGTGCCTTTTTAAAGGCTCTCAGTGGGATTATAAGGGTCTCGCGGCCTTTAGAAAGGCCCTGAGTGGCATTAGAAGGGTCTGGGTGCCTTTAGAAATGTCCTGAGGGGCTCTAGAAGGGTCTGGGGGCCTTTAGAAAGGCCCTGTGGGGCATTAGAATGGTATGGGGCCTTTAGAAAGGCCCTGAGGGGCATTAGAAGGGTCTGGGGTCATATAGAAAGGCCCTGAGAAGTTCTATAAGTGTCTGGGGTACTTTAGAAAGGCCCTGAGGGGCATTAGAATGGTCTGAGGGCCTTTAGAAGGGTCCTGAGGGGCATTAGAAGGGTCTGGGGGCCTTTAGAATGGTCCTGAGGGTCATTAGAAGGGTCTGGAGGCATTTAAAACTGTCCTGAGAGGCTCTAGAAGGGTCTGAGGGCCTTTATAAGGGTCCTGAGGGGCATTAGAAGGGTCTGGGTGCCCTTATAAAAGCCCTGAGGGGAATTAGCAGGGTCTGGGGGACTTTAGTAGGGTCCTGAGGGGCTCTATAAGGGTCTGGGGGCCTTTAGAAGGGTCTTCAGTGGCTCTAGAAGGGTCTGGGGACCTTTAGAAAGGCCCTGTGGGGCATTAGAAGGGTCTGGGGGCCTTTAGAATGCTCCTGAGGGGCAGTAGAAGGGTCTGGGGACCTTTAGAAAGGCCCTGACGGGCATTAGAATGGTCTGCGGGCCTTTAGAAGTGTCCTGAGTTGCTCTAGAATGGTCTGGGGGCCTTTATAAGGGTCCTGACGGGCTCTAGAAGGGTCTGGGAACCTTTATAAATGCCTAGAGGGGCAATAGAAGGGTCTGAGGGCCTTTAGAAAGGTCCTGAGGGGCATTAGAAGGGTCTTGTGGCCTTCATAAGGGTCCTGAAAGGCATTAGAAGGGTCTGGGGGCTTTTACATTGGTCCTGAGGCAATCTAGAAGGGTCTAGGGGCCTTTACATGGGTCTTGAGGGTCATTAGAAGGGTGTGGAGGCCTTTAGAAAGGCCCTGAGGGTCTCTAAAATGGTCTGGGTGCTATTACAATCGTCCTGAGAGGGTCCAGAAGGGTCTGGGGGCCTTTTTAAAGGCCCTCAGGGGGATTATAAGGGTCTCGCGGCCTTTAGAAAGGCCCTGAGTGGCATTACAAGGGTCTGGGTGCCTTTAAAAATGTCCTGAGGGGCTCTAGAAGGGTCTGGGGGCCTTTAGAAGTGTCCTGAGGGGCTCTAGAATGGTCTGGGGGCCTTTATAAGGGTCCTGACGGGCTCTAGAAGGGTCTGGGAACCTTTATAAATGCCCTGAGGGGCATTAGAAGGGTCTGAGGGCCTTTAGAAAGGTCCTGAGGGGCATTAGAAGGGTCTTGTGGCCTTCATAAGGGTCCTGAAAGGCATTAGAAGGGTCTGGGGGCTTTTAGATGGGTCCTGAGGCAATCTAGAAGGGTCTAGGGGCCTTTACATGGGTCTTGAGGGTCATTAGAAGGGTGTGGAGGCCTTTAGAAAGGCCCTGAAAGGCATTAGAAGGGTCTGGGGGCTTTTAGATGGGTCCTGAGGCAATCTAGAAGGGTCTGGGGGCCTTTACATGGGTCTTGAGGGTCATTAGAAGGGTGTGGAGGCCTTTAGAAATCACCTGAGGGGCTCTAGAAGGGTCTGGGGGCTATTAGAAGCATCCTGAGGGGGTCCAGAAGGGTCTGGGGGCCTTTAGAAATGTCCTGAGGGGCATTACAAGGGTCTGGGGTCATATAGAAAGGCCCTGAGAGGTTCTAGAAGTGTCTGGGGTACTTTAGAAAGGCCCTGAGGGGCATTAGAAGGGTCTGGGGGCCTTTAGAAGGGTCCTGAGGGGCATTAGACGGGTCTCGGGGCCTTTAGAAGGGTCCTGAGGGGCAGTAGATGGGTCTGGGGACCTTTATAAGGGTCCTGACGGGCTCTAGAAGGGTCTGGGAACCTTTATAAATACCTAGAGGGGCAATAGAAGGGTCTGAGGGCCTTTAGAAAGGTCCTGAGGGGCATTAGAAGGGTCTTGTGGCCTTTATAAGGGTCCTGAAAGGCATTAGAAGGGTCTGGGGGCTTTTAGATGGGTCCTGAGGCAATCTAGAAGGGTCTAGGGGCCTTTACATGGGTCTTGAGGGTCATTAGAAGGGTGTGGAGGCCTTTAGAAAGGCCCTGAGGGGCTCTAGAAGGGTCTGGGGGCTATTAGAATCGTCCTGAGGGGGTCTAGAAGGGTCTGGGGGCCTTTAGAAATGTCCTGAGGGGCATTAGAAGGGTATGGGGGCCTTTAGAAAGGCCCTGAGGGGCATTAGAAGGGTCCGGGTCATATAGAAAGGCCCTGAGAGGTTCTAGAAGTTTCTGGGGTACTTTAGAAAGGCCCTGAGGGGCATTAGAAGGGTCTGGGGGCCTTTAGAAGGGTCCTGAGGGGCATTAGAATGGTCTGGAGGCCTTTAGAATGGTCCTGAGGGGGTCTAGAAGGGTCTGGAGGCATTTAAAACTGTCCTGAGAGGCTCTAGAAGGGTCTGGGTGCCTTTATAAGGGTCCTGAGGGGCATTAGAAGGGTCAGCGTGCCCTTATAAAAGCCCTGAGTGGAATTAGCAGGGTCGGGGGGACTTTAGAAGGGTCCTGAGGGGCTCTATAAGGGTCTGGGGGCCTTTAGAAGGGTCTTCAGGGGCTCTAGAAGGGTCTGGCGACCTTTAGAAAGGCCCTGTGTGGCATTAGAAGGGTCTGGCGGCCTTTAGAATGCTCCTGAGGGGCAGTAGAAGGGTCTGGGGACCTTTAGAAAGGCCCTGACGGGCATTAGAATGGTCTGCGGGCCTTAAGAATTGTCCTGAGGGGCTCTAGAATGGTCTGGGGGCCTTTATAAGGGTCCTGACGGGCTCTAGAAGGGTCTGGGAACCTTTATAAATGCCCTGAGGGGCATTAGAAGGGTCTGAGGGCCTTTAGAAAGGTCCTGAGGGGCATTAGAAGGGTCTTGTGTCCTTCATAAGGGTCCTGAAAGGCATTAGAAGGGTCTGGGGGCTTTTAGATGGGTCCTGAGGCAATCTAGAAGGGTCTAGGTGCCTTTACATGGGTCTTGAGGGTCATTAGAAGGGTGTGGAGGCCTTTAGAAAGGCCCTGAAAGGCATTAGAAGGGTCTGGGGGCTTTTAGATGGGTCCTGAGGCAATCTAGAAGGGTCAGGGGGCCTTTACATGGGTCTTGAGGGTCATTAGAAGGGTGTGGAGGCCTTTAGAAAGGCCCTGAGGGGCTCTAGAAGGGTCTGGGGGCTATTAGAAGCATCCTGAGGGGGTCCAGAAGGGTCTGGGGGCCTTTTTAAAGGCCCTCAGGGGGATGATAAGGGTCTCGCGACATTTAGAAAGGCCCTGAGTGGCATTAGAAGGGTCTGGGTGCCTTTAGAAATGTCCTGAGGGGCTCTAGAAGGGTCTGGGGGCCTTTAGAAATGTCCTGAGGGGCATTAAAAGGGTCTGGGGGCCTTTAGAAATGTCCTGAGGGGCATTAGAAGGGTATGGGGGCCTTTAGAAAGGCCCTGAGGGGCATTACAAGGGTCTGGGATCATATAGAAAGGCCCTGAGAGGTTCTAGAATTGTCTGGGGTACTTTAGAAACGCCCTGAGTGGCATTAGAAGGGTCTGGGGGCCTTTATAAGGGTCCTGAGGGGCATTAGAATGGTCTGGGTTCTCTTATAATAGCCCTGAGGGGAATTAGCAGGGTCTGGGGGACTTTAGAAGGGTCCTGAGGGGCTCTATAAGCGTCTGGGAGCCTTTAGAAGGGCCTTCAGGGGCTCTAGAAGGGTCTGGGAACATTTACAAAGGCCCTGTGGGGCATTAGAAGGGTCTGGGGGCCTTTAGAAGGGTCCTGAGGGGCTCTAGAATGGTCTGGGGGCATTTAGAATGGTCCTGAGGGAGTCTAGAAGGGTCTGGAGGCATTTAAAACTGCCCTCAGAGGCTCTAGAAGGGTCTGGGTGCCTTTATAATGGTCCTGAGGGGCATTAGAAGGGTCTTGTGGCACTTATAAAAGCCCTGAGGGGAATTAGCAGGGTCTGGTGGAATTTAGAAGGGTCCTGAGGGGCTCTAGAAGGGTCTGGGGACCTTTAGAAAGGCCCTGTGGGGCATTTGAAGGGTCTGGGGGCCTTTAGAATGCTCCTGAGGGGCAGTAGAAGGGTCGGGTGACCTTTAGAAAGGCCCTGACGGGCATTAGAATGGTCTGCGGGCCTTTAGAATTGTCTTGAGGGGCTCTAGAATGGTCTGGGGGCCTTTATAAGGGTCCTGACGGGCTCTAGAAGGGTCTGGGAACCTTTATAAATGCCCTGAGGGTCATTAGAAGGGTCTGAGGGCCTTTAGAAAGGTCCTGAGGGGCATTAGAAGGGTCTTGTGTCCTTCATAAGGGTCCTGAAAGGCATTAGAAGGGTCTGGGGGCTTTTAGATGGGTCCTGAGGCAATCTAGAAGGGTCTAGGGGACTTTACATGGGTCTTGAGGGTCATTAGAAGGGTGTGGAGGCCTTTAGAAAGGCCCTGAAAGGCATTAGGAGGGTCTGGGGGCTTTTAGATGGGTCCTGAGGCAATCTAGAAGGGTCAGGGGGCCTTTACATGGGTCTTGAGGGTCATTAGAAGGGTGTGGAGGCCTTTAGAAAGGCCCTGAGGGGCTCTAGAAGGGTCTGGGGGCTATTAGAAGCATCCTGAGGGGGTCCAGAAGGGTCTGGGGGCCTTTTTAAAGGCCCTCAGGGGGATGATAAGGGTCTCGCGACATTTAGAAAGGCCCTGAGTGGCATTAGAAGGGTCTGGGTGCCTTTAGAAATGTCCTGAGGGGCTCTAGAAGGGTCTGGGGGCCTTTATAAATGTCCTGAGGGACATTAGAAGGGTCTGGGGGCCTTTAGAAATGTCCTGAGGGGCATTAGAAGGGTATGGGGGCCTTTAGAAAGGCCCTGAGGGGCATTACAAGGGTCTGGGATCATATAGAAAGGCCCTGAGAGGTTCTAGAATTGTCTGGGGTACTTTAGAAACGCCCTGAGTGGCATTAGAAGGGTCTGGGGGCCTTTATAAGGGTCCTGAGGGGCATTAGAATGGTCTGGGTGCCCTTATAAAAGCCCTGAGGGGAATTAGCAGGGTCTGGGGGACTTTAGAATGGTCCTGAGGGGCTCTATAAGGGTCTGGGGGCCTTTAGAAGGGCCTTCAGGGGCTCTAGAAGGGTCTGGGGACCTTTACAAAGGCCCTGTGGGGCATTAGAAGGGTCTGGGGGCCTTTAGAATGGTCCTGAGGGGCTCTAGAATGGTCTGGGGGCATTTAGAATGGTCCTGAGGGAGTCTAGAAGGGTCTGGAGGCATTTAAAACTGCCCTCAGAGGCTCTAGAAGGGTCTGGGTGCCTTTATAAGGGTCCTGAGGGGCATTAGAAGGGTCTTGTGGCACTTATAAAAGCCCTGAGGGGAATTAGCAGGGTCTGGTGGAATTTAGAAGGGTCCTGAGGGGCTCTAGAAGGGTCTGGGGACCTTTAGAAAGGCCCTGTGGGGCATTTGAAGGGTCTGGGGGCCTTTAGAATGCTCCTGAGGGGCAGTAGAAGGGTCGGGTGACCTTTAGAAAGGCCCTGACGGGCATTAGAATGGTCTGCGGGCCTTTAGAATTGTCTTGAGGGGCTCTAGAATGGTCTGGGGGCCTTTATAAGGGTCCTGACGGGCTCTAGAAGGGTCTGGGAACCTTTATAAATGCCCTGAGGAGCATTAGAAGGGTCTGAGGGCCTTTAGAAAGGTCCTGAGGGGCATTAGAAGGGTCTTGTGTCCTTCATAAGGGTCCTGAAAGGCATTAGAAGGGTCTGGGGGCTTTTAGATGGGTCCTGAGGCAATCTAGAAGGGTCTAGGGGACTTTACATGGGTCTTGAGGGTCATTAGAAGGGTGTGGAGGCCTTTAGAAAGGCCCTGAAAGGCATTAGAAGGGTCTGGGGGCTTTTAGATGGGTCCTGAGGCAATCTAGAAGGGTCTGGGGGCCTTTACATGGGTCTTGAGGGTCATTAGAAGGGTGTGGAGGCCTTTAGTAAGGCCCTGAGGGGCTCTAGAAGGGTCTGGGGGCTATTAGAAGCGTCCTGAGGGGGTCCAGAAGGGTCTGGGGGCCTTTTTAAAGGCCCTCAGGGGGATGATACGGGTCTCGCGGCCTTTAGAAAGGCCCTGAGTGGCATTAGAAGGGTCTGGGGGCCTTTAGAAGGGTCTTCAGGGGCTCTAGAAGGGTCTGGGGACCTTTAGAAAGGCCCTGTGGGGCATTAGAAGGGTCTGGGGTCCTTTAGAATGGTCCTGAGGGGGTCTAGAAGGGTCTGGAGGCATTTAAAACTGTCCTGAGAGGCTCTAGAAGGGTCTGGGTGCCTTTATAAGGGTCCTGAGGGGCATTAGAAGGGTCTTGTGGCCCTTATAAAAGCCCTGAGTCGAATTAGCAGGGTCTGGGGGACTTTAGAAGGGTCCTGAGGGGCTCTATAAGGGTCTGGGGGCCTTTAGAAGGGTCTTCAGGGGCTCTAGAAGGGTCTGGGGACCTTTAGAAAGGCCCTGTGGGGCATTAGAAGGGTCTGGGGGCCTTTAGAATGCTCCTGAGGGGCAGTAGAAGGGTCTGGGGACCTTTAGAAAGGCCCTGACGGGCATTAGAATGGTCTGCGGGCCTTTAGAAGTGTCCTCAGGGGCTCTAGAATGGTCTGGGGGCCTTTATAAGGGTCCTGACGGGCTCTAGAAGGGTCTGGGACCCTTTATAAATGCCCTGAGGGGCATTAGAAGGGTCTGAGGGCCTTTAGAAAGGTCCTGAGGGGCATTACAAGGGTCTTGTGGCCTTCATAAGGGTCCTGAAAGGCATTAGAAGGGTCTGGGGGCTTTTAGATGGGTCCTGAGGCAATCTAGAAGGGTCTAGGGGCCTTTACATGGGTCTTGAGGGTCATTAGAAGGGTGTGGAGGCCTTTAGAAAGGCCCTGAAAGGCATTAGAAGGGTCTGGGGGCTTTTAGATGGGTCCTGAGGCAATCTAGAAGGGTCTGGGGGCCTTTACATGGGTCTTGAGGGTCATTAGAAGGGTGTGGAGGCCTTTAGAAAGGCCCTGAGGGGCTCTAGAAGGGTCTGGGGGCTATTAGAAACGTCCTGAGGGGGTCCAGAAGGGTCTGGGGTCCTTTTTAAAGGCCCTCAGGGGGATTATAATGGTCTCGCGGCCTTTAGAAATGCCCTGAGTGGCATTAGAAGGGTCTGGGTGCCTTTAGAAATGTCCTGAGGGGCTCTAGAAGGGTCTGGGGGCCTTTAGAAATGTCCTGAGGGGCATTAGAAGGGTCTGGGGGCCTTTAGAAAGGCCCTGAGGGGCATTACAAGGGTCTGGGGTCATATAGAAAGGCCCTGAGAGGTTCTAAAAGTGTCTGGGGTACTTTAGAAAGGTCCTGAGGGGCATTAGAAGGGTCTGGGGGCCTTTAGAAGGGTCCTGAGGGGAATTAGAAGGGTCTGGGTGCCTTTAGAAATGTCCTGAGGGGCTCTAGAAGGGTCTGGGGGCCTTTAGAAATGTCCTGAGGGGCATTAGAAGGGTCTGAGGGCCTTTAGAATGGTCCTGAGGGGGTCTAGAAGGGTCTGGAGGCATTTAAAACTGTCCTGAGAGGCTCTAGAAGGGTCTGGGTGCCTTTATAAGGGTCCTGAGGGGCATTAGAAGGGTCTTGTGGCACTTATAAAAGCCCTGAGGGGAATTAGCAGGGTCTGGGTGACATTAGAAGGGTCCTGAGGGGCTCTATAAGGGTCTGGGGGCCTTTAGAAGGGTCTTCAGGGGCTCCAGAGGGGTCTGGGGGCCTTTACATGGGTCTTGAGGGTCATTAGAAGGGTATGGAGGCCTTTAGAAAGGCCCTGAGGGGCTCTAGAAGGGTCTGGGGGCTATTAGAAGCGTCCTGAGGGGGTCCAGAAGGGTCTGGGGGCCTTTTTAAAATCCCTCAGGGAGATTATAAGGGTCTCACGGCCTTTAGAAAGGCCCTGAGTGGCATTAGAAGGGTCTGGGTGCCTTTAGAAATGTCCTGAGGGGCTCTAGAAGGGACTGGGGGCCTTTAGAAATGTCCTGAGGGGCAATGGAAGGGTATGGAGGCCTTTAGAAAGGCCCTAAGGGGCATTACAAGGGTCTGGGGTCATATAGAAAGGCCCTGAGAGGTTCTAGAAATGTCTGGGGTACTTTAGAAAGGCCCTGAGGGGCATTAGAAGGGTTTGGGGGCCTTTAGAATGGTCCTGAGGGGCATTAGAATGGTCTGCGGGCCTTTAGAAGTGTCCTGAGGGGCTCTAGAATGGTCTGGGGGCCTTTATAAGGGTCCTGACGGGCTCTAGAAGGGTCTGGGAACCTTTATAAATGCCCTGAGGGACAATAGAATGGTCTGAGGGCCTTTAGAAAGGTCCTGAGGGGCATTAGAAGGGTCTTGTGGCCTTCATAATGGTCCTGAAAGGCATTAGAAGGGTCTGGGGGCTTTTAGATGGGTCCTGAGGCAATCTAGAAGGGTCTAGGGGCCTTTACATGGGTCTTGAGGGTCATTAGAAGGGTGTGGAGGCCTTTAGAAAGGCCCTGAAAGGCATTAGAAGGGTCTGGGGGCTTTTAGATGGGTCCTGAGGCAATCTATAAGGGTCTGGGGCTATTAGAAGCGTCCTGAGGGGGTCCAGAAGGGTCTGGGGGCCTTTTTAAAATCCCTCAGGGGCATTAGAAGCGTCTCGCGGCCTTTAGAAAGGCCCTGAGTGGCATTAGAAGGGTCTGGGTGCCTTTAGAAATGTCCTGAGGGGCTCTAGAAGGGTCTGGGTGCCTTTAGAAATGTCCTGTGGGGCTCTAGAAGGGTCTGGGGTCCTTTAGAAATGTCCTGAGGCGCATTAGAAGGGTATGGGGTCCTTTAGAATGGCCCTAAGGGGCATTACAAGGGTCTGGGGTCATATAGAAAGGCCCTGAGAGGTTCTAGAAGTGTCTGGGGTACTTTAGAAAGGCCCTGAGGGGCATTAGAAGGGTCTGGGGGCCTTTAGAATGCTCCTGAGGGGCATTAGAAGGGTCTGGGGGCCTTTAGAATGGTCCTGAGGGGGTCTAGAAGGCTCTGGAGGCATTTAAAACTGTCCTGAGAGGCTCTCGAAGGGTCTGGGTGCATTTATAAGGGTCCTGAGGGGCATTAGAAGGGTCTGGGTGCCCTTATAAAAGCCCTGAGGGGAATTAGCAGGGTCTGGGTGAATTTAGAAGGGTCCTGAGGGGCTCTATAACGGTCTGGGGGTCTTTAGAAGGGTCTTCAGGGGCTCTAGAAGGGTCTGGAGACCATTAGAAAGGCCCTGTGGGGCATTAGAAGGGTCTGGGGGCCTTTAGAATGCTCCTGACGGGCAGTAGAAGGGTCTGGGGACCTTTATAAAGGCCCTCACGGGCATTAGAATGGTCTGCGGGCCTTTAGAAGTGTCCTGAGGGGCTCTAGAATGGTCTGGGGGCCTTTATAAGGGTCCTGACGGGCTCTAGAAGGGTCTGGGAACCTTTATAAATGCCCTGAGGGGCATTAGAAGGGTCTGAGGGCCTTTAGAAAGGTCCTGAGGGGCATTAGAAGGGTCTTGTGGCCTTCATAATGGTCCTGAAAGGCATTAGAAGGGTCTGGGGGCTTTTAGATAGGTCCTGAAGGCAATCTAGAAGGGTCTGGGGGCCTTTACATGGGTCTTGAGGGTCATTAGAAGGGTGTGGAGGCCTTTAGAAAGGCCCTGAGGGTGTCTAGAATGGTCTGGGGGCTATTAGAAGCGTCCTGAGGGGGTCCAGAAGGGTCTGGGGGCCTTTTTAAAGGCCCACAGGGGGATTATAAGGGTCTCGCTGCCTTTAGAAAGGCCCTGAGTGGTATTACAAGGGTCTGGGGTCATATAGATAGGCTCTGAGAGGTTCTAGAAGTGTCTGGGGTAATTTAGAAAGGCCCTGAGGGGCATTAGAAGGGTCTGGGGTCCTTTAAAAGAGTCCTGAGGGGCATTTGAATAGTCTGAGGGCCTTTAGAAAGGTCCTGAGGGGCATTAGAAGGGTCTTGTGGCCTTCATAAGGGTCCTGAAAGGCATTAGAAGGGTCTGGGGGCTTTTAGATGGGTCCTGAGGCAGTCTAGAAGGGTCTGGGGGCCTTTACATGGGTCTTGAGGGTCATTAGAAGGGTGTGGAGGCCTTTAGAAACGCCTTGAGGGGCTGTAGAAGGGTCTGGGGGCTTTTAGAAGCGTCCTGAGGGGGTCCAGAAGGGTCTGGGGGCCTTTTTAAAGGCCCTCAGGGGGATGATAAGGGTCTTGCGGCATTTAGAAAGGCCCTGAGTGGCATTAGAAGGGTCTGGGGGCCTTTAGAAGGGTCTTCAGGGGCTCTAGAAGGGTCTGGAGACCTTTAGAAAGGCCCTGTGGGGCATTAGAAGGGTCTGGGGGCCTTTAGAATGCTCCTGAGGGGCAGTAGAAGGGTCTGGGTGCATTTATAAAGGCCCTGACAGGCATTAGAATGGTCTGCGGGCCTTTAGAAGTGTCCTGAGGGGCTCTAGAATGGTCTGGGGGCCTTTATAAGGGTCCTGACGGGCTCTAGAAGGGTCTGGAAACCTTTATAAATGCCCTGAGGGGCAATAGAAGGGTCTGAGGGCCTTTAGAAAGGTCCTGAGGGGCATTAGAAGGGTCTTGTGGCCTTCATAAGGGTCCTGAAAGGCATTAGAAGGGTCTGGGGTCTTTTAGATGGGTCCTGAGGCAACCTAGAAGGGTCTAGGGGCCTTTACATGGGTCTTGAGGGTCATTAGAAGGGTGTGGAGGCCTTTAGAAAGGCCCTGAAAGGCATTAGAAGGGTCTGGGGGCTTTTAGATGGGTCCTGAGGCAATCTAGAAGGGTCTGGGGGCCTTTACATGGTCTTTAGAGTCATTAGAAGGGTGTGGAGGCCTTTAGAAAGGCCCTGAGGGGCTCTAGAAGGGTCTGGGGGCTATTAGAATCGTCCTGAGTGGGTCCAGAAGGGTCTGGGGGCCTTTTTAAAGGCCCTCATGGGTATTATAATGGTCTCGCGGCCTTTAGAAAGGCCCTGAGTGGCATTAGAAGGGTCTGGGTGCCTTTAGAAATGTCCTGAGGGGCTCTAGAAGGGTCTGGGTGCCTTTAGAAATGTCCTGAGGGGCATTAGAAGGGTATGGGGGCCTTTAGAAATGCCCTGAGGGGCATTACAAGGGTCTGGGGTCATATAGAAAGGCCCTGAGAGGTTCTAGAAGTGTCTGGGGTACGTTAGAAAGGACCTGAGGGGCATTAGAAGGGTCTGGGGGCCTTTAGAAGGGTCCTGAGGGGCATTAGAAGGGTCTGGGGGCCTTTAGAATGGTCCTTAGGGGGTCTAGAAGGGTCTGGAGGCATTTAAAACTGTCCTGAGAGGCTCTAGAAGGGTTTGGGTGCCTTTATAAGGGTCCTGAGGGGCATGAGAAGGGTCTGGGTGCCCTTATAAAAGCCCTGAGGGGAATTAGCAGGGTCTGGGGGACTTTAGAAGGGTCCTGAGCTGCTGTATAAGGGTCTGGGGGCCTTTAGAAGGGTCTTCAGGGGCTCTAGAAGGGTCTGGGGACCTTTAGAAAGGACCTGTGGAGCATTAGAAGGGTCTGGGGGCCTTTAGAATGCTCCTGAGGGGCAGTATAAGGGTCTGGGGACCTTTAGAAAGGCTCTGACGGGCATTAGAATGGTCTGCGGGCCTTTAGAAGTGTCCTGAGGGGCTCTAGAATGGTCTGGGGGCCTTTATAAGGGTCCTGACGGGCTCTAGAAGGGTCTGGGACCCTTTATAAATGCCCTGAGGGGCATTAGAAGGGTCTGAGGGCCTTTAGAAAGGTCCTGAGGGGCATTAGAAGGGTCTTGTGGCCTTCATAACGGTCCTGAAAGGCATTAGAAGGGTCTGGGGGCTTTTAGATGGGTCCTGAGGCAATCTAGAAGGGTCTAGGGGCCTTTACATGGGTCTTGAGGGTCATTAGAAGGGTGTGGAGGCCTTTAGAAAGGCCCTGAAAGGCATTAGAAGGGTCTGGGAGCTTTTAGATGCGTCCTGAGGCAATCTAGAAGGGTCTGGGGACCTTTACATGGGTCTTGAGGGTCATTAGAAGGGTGTGGAGGCCTTTAGAAAGGCCCTGAGGGGCTCTAGGAGGGTCTGGGGGCTATTAGAATCGTCCTGAGGGGGTCCAGAAGGGTCTGGGGGCCTTTGTAAAGGCCCTCAGGGGGATTATAAGGGTCTCGCGGCCTTTATAAAGGCCCTGAGTGGCATTAGAAGGGTCTGGGTGCCTTTAGAAATGTCCTGAGGGGCTCTAGAAGGGTCTGGGGGCCTTTAAAAATGTCCTGAGGGGCATTAGAAGGGTATGGGGGCCTTTAGAAAGGCTCTGAGGGGCATTAGAAGGGTCTTGTGGCCTTCATAAGGGTCCTGAAAGGCATTAGAAGGGTCTGGGGGCTTTTAGATGGGTCCTGAGGCAATCTAGAAGGGTCTGGGGGCCTTTACATGGGTCTTTAGGGTCATTAGAAGGGTGTGGAGGCTTTTAGAAAGGCCCTGAGGGGCTCTAGAAGGGTCTGGGGGCTATTAGAAGAGTCCTGAGGGTGTCCACAAGGGTCTTGGGGCCTTTTTAAAGGCCCTCAGGGGGATTATAAGGGTCTCGCGGCCTTTAGAAAGGCCCTGAGTGGCATTAGAAGGGTCTGGGGGCCTTTAGAAGGGTCTTCAGGGGCTCTAGAAGGGTCTGGGGACCTTTAGAAAGGCCCTGTGGGGCATTAGAAGGGTCTGGGGGCCTTTAGAATGGTCCTGAGGGGGTCTAGAAGGGTCTGGAGGCATTTAAAACTGTCCTGAGAGGCTCTAGAAGGGTCTGGGTGCCTTTATAAGGGTCCTGAGGGGCATTAGAAGGGTCTTGTGGCCCTTATAAAAGCCCTGAGTCGAATTAGCAGGGTCTGGGGGACTTTAGAAGGGTCCTGAGGGGCTCTATAAGGGTCTGGGGGCCTTTAGAAGGGTCTTCAGGGGCTCTAGAAGGGTCTGGGGACCTTTAGAAAGGCCCTGTGGGGCATTAGAAGGGTCTGGGGGCCTTTAGAATGCTCCTGAGGGGCAGTAGAAGGGTCTGGGGACCTTTAGAAAGGCCCTGACGGGCATTAGAATGGTCTGCGGGCCTTTAGAAGTGTCCTGAGGGGCTCTAGAATGGTCTGGGGGCCTTTATAAGGGTCCTGACGGGCTCTAGAAGGGTCTGGGACCCTTTATAAATGCCCTGAGGGGCATTAGAAGGGTCTGAGGGCCTTTAGAAAGGTCCTGAGGGGCATTACAAGGGTCTTGTGGCCTTCATAAGGGTCCTGAAAGGCATTAGAAGGGTCTGGGGGCTTTTAGATGGGTCCTGAGGCAATCTAGAAGGGTCTAGGGGCCTTTACATGGGTCTTGAGGGTCATTAGAAGGGTGTGGAGGCCTTTAGAAAGGCCCTGAAAGGCATTAGAAGGGTCTGGGGGCTTTTAGATGGGTCCTGAGGCAATCTAGAAGGGTCTGGGGGCCTTTACATGGGTCTTGAGGGTCATTAGAAGGGTGTGGAGGCCTTTAGAAAGGCCCTGAGGGGCTCTAGAAGGGTCTGGGGGCTATTAGAAACGTCCTGAGGGGGTCCAGAAGGGTCTGGGGTCCTTTTTAAAGGCCCTCAGGGGGATTATAATGGTCTCGCGGCCTTTAGAAATGCCCTGAGTGGCATTAGAAGGGTCTGGGTGCCTTTAGAAATGTCCTGAGGGGCTCTAGAAGGGTCTGGGGGCCTTTAGAAATGTCCTGAGGGGCATTAGAAGGGTCTGGGGGCCTTTAGAAAGGCCCTGAGGGGCATTACAAGGGTCTGGGGTCATATAGAAAGGCCCTGAGAGGTTCTAAAAGTGTCTGGGGTACTTTAGAAAGGTCCTGAGGGGCATTAGAAGGGTCTGGGTGCCTTTAGAAATGTCCTGAGGGGGTCTAGAAGGGTCTGGGGGCCTTTAGAAATGTCCTGAGGGGCATTAGAAGGGTCTGAGGGCCTTTAGAATGGTCCTGAGGGGGTCTAGAAGGGTCTGGAGGCATTTAAAACTGTCCTGAGAGGCTCTAGAAGGGTCTGGGTGCCTTTATAAGGGTCCTGAGGGGCATTAGAAGGGTCTTGTGGCACTTATAAAAGCCCTGAGGGGAATTAGCAGGGTCTGGGTGACATTAGAAGGGTCCTGAGGGGCTCTATAAGGGTCTGGGGGCCTTTAGAAGGGTCTTCAGGGGCTCCAGAGGGGTCTGGGGGCCTTTACATGGGTCTTGAGGGTCATTAGAAGGGTATGGAGGCCTTTAGAAAGGCCCTGAGGGGCTCTAGAAGGGTCTGGGGGCTATTAGAAGCGTCCTGAGGGGGTCCAGAAGGGTCTGGGGGCCTTTTTAAAATCCCTCAGGGAGATTATAAGGGTCTCGCGGCCTTTAGAAAGGCCCTGAGTGGCATTAGAAGGGTCTGGGTGCCTTTAGAAATGTCCTGAGGGGCTCTAGAAGGGACTGGGGGCCTTTAGAAATGTCCTGAGGGGCAATGGAAGGGTATGGAGGCCTTTAGAAAGGCCCTAAGGGGCATTACAAGGGTCTGGGGTCATATAGAAAGGCCCTGAGAGGTTCTAGAAATGTCTGGGGTACTTTAGAAAGGCCCTGAGGGGCATTAGAAGGGTTTGGGGGCCTTTAGAATGCTCCTGAGGGGCATTAGAATGGTCTGCGGGCCTTTAGAAGTGTCCTGAGGGGCTCTAGAATGGTCTGGGGGCCTTTATAAGGGTCCTGACGGGCTCTAGAAGGGTCTGGGAACCTTTATAAATGCCCTGAGGGACAATAGAATGGTCTGAGGGCCTTTAGAAAGGTCCTGAGGGGCATTAGAAGGGTCTTGTGGCCTTCATAATGGTCCTGAAAGGCATTAGAAGGGTCTGGGGGCTTTTAGATGGGTCCTGAGGCAATCTAGAAGGGTCTAGGGGCCTTTACATGGGTCTTGAGGGTCATTAGAAGGGTGTGGAGGCCTTTAGAAAGGCCCTGAAAGGCATTAGAAGGGTCTGGGGGCTTTTAGATGGGTCCTGAGGCAATCTATAAGGGTCTGGGGCTATTAGAAGCGTCCTGAGGGGGTCCAGAAGGGTCTGGGGGCCTTTTTAAAATCCCTCAGGGGCATTAGAAGCGTCTCGCGGCCTTTAGAAAGGCCCTGAGTGGCATTAGAAGGGTCTGGGTGCCTTTAGAAATGTCCTGAGGGGCTCTAGAAGGGTCTGGGTGCCTTTAGAAATGTCCTGTGGGGCTCTAGAAGGGTCTGGGGTCCTTTAGAAATGTCCTGAGGGGCATTAGAAGGGTATGGGGTCCTTTAGAATGGCCCTAAGGGGCATTACAAGGGTCTGGGGTCATATAGAAAGGCCCTGAGAGGTTCTAGAAGTGTCTGGGGTACTTTAGAAAGGCCCTGAGGGGCATTAGAAGGGTCTGGGGGCCTTTAGAATGCTCCTGAGGGGCATTAGAAGGGTCTGGGGGCCTTTAGAATGGTCCTGAGGGGGTCTAGAAGGGTCTGGAGGCATTTAAAACTGTCCTGAGAGGCTCTCGAAGGGTCTGGGTGCATTTATAAGGGTCCTGAGGGGCATTAGAAGGGTCTGGGTGCCCTTATAAAAGCCCTGAGGGGAATTAGCAGGGTCTGGGTGAATTTAGAAGGGTCCTGAGGGGCTCTATAACGGTCTGGGGGTCTTTAGAAGGGTCTTCAGGGGCTCTAGAAGGGTCTGGAGACCATTAGAAAGGCCCTGTGGGGCATTAGAAGGGTCTGGGGGCCTTTAGAATGCTCCTGACGGGCAGTAGAAGGGTCTGGAGACCTTTATAAAGGCCCTCACGGGCATTAGAATGGTCTGCGGGCCTTTAGAAGTGTCCTGAGGGGCTCTAGAATGGTCTGGGGGCCTTTATAAGGGTCCTGACGGGCTCTAGAAGGGTCTGGGAACCTTTATAAATGCCCTGAGGGGCATTAGAAGGGTCTGAGGGCCTTTAGAAAGGTCCTGAGGGGCATTAGAAGGGTCTTGTGGCCTTCATAATGGTCCTGAAAGGCATTAGAAGGGTCTGGGGGCTTTTAGATAGGTCCTGAAGGCAATCTAGAAGGGTCTGGGGGCCTTTACATGGGTCTTGAGGGTCATTAGAAGGGTGTGGAGGCCTTTAGAATGGCCCTGAGGGTGTCTAGAATGGTCTGGGGGCTATTAGAAGCGTCCTGAGGGGGTCCAGAAGGGTCTGGGGGCCTTTTTAAAGGCCCACAGGGGGATTATAAGGGTCTCGCTGCCTTTAGAAAGGCCCTGAGTGGTATTACAAGGGTCTGGGGTCATATAGATAGGCTCTGAGAGGTTCTAGAAGTGTCTGGGGTAATTTAGAAAGGCCCTGAGGGGCATTAGAAGGGTCTGGGGTCCTTTAAAAGAGTCCTGAGGGGCATTTGAATAGTCTGAGGGCCTTTAGAAAGGTCCTGAGGGGCATTAGAAGGGTCTTGTGGCCTTCATAAGGGTCCTGAAAGGCATTAGAAGGGTCTGGGGGCTTTTAGATGGGTCCTGAGGCAGTCTAGAAGGGTCTGGGGGCCTTTACATGGGTCTTGAGGGTCATTAGAAGGGTGTGGAGGCCTTTAGAAAGGCCTTGAGGGGCTGTAGAAGGGTCTGGGGGCTTTTAGAAGCGTCCTGAGGGGGTCCAGAAGGGTCTGGGGGCCTTTTTAAAGGCCCTCAGGGGGATGATAAGGGTCTTGCGGCATTTAGAAAGGCCCTGAGTGGCATTAGAAGGGTCTGGGGGCCTTTAGAAGGGTCTTCAGGGGCTCTAGAAGGGTCTGGAGACCTTTAGAAAGGCCCTGTGGGGCATTAGAAGGGTCTGGGGGCCTTTAGAATGCTCCTGAGGGGCAGTAGAAGGGTCTGGGTGCATTTATAAAGGCCCTGACAGGCATTAGAATGGTCTGCGGGCCTTTAGAAGTGTCCTGAGGGGCTCTAGAATGGTCTGGGGGCCTTTATAAGGGTCCTGACGGGCTCTAGAAGGGTCTGGAAACCTTTATAAATGCCCTGAGGGGCAATAGAAGGGTCTGAGGGCCTTTAGAAAGGTCCTGAGGGGCATTAGAAGGGTCTTGTGGCCTTCATAAGGGTCCTGAAAGGCATTAGAAGGGTCTGGGGTCTTTTAGATGGGTCCTGAGGCAACCTAGAAGGGTCTAGGGGCCTTTACATGGGTCTTGAGGGTCATTAGAAGGGTGTGGAGGCCTTTAGAAAGGCCCTGAAAGGCATTAGAAGGGTCTGGGGGCTTTTAGATGGGTCCTGAGGCAATCTAGAAGGGTCTGGGGGCCTTTACATGGTCTTTAGGGTCATTAGAAGGGTGTGGAGGCCTTTAGAAAGGCCCTGAGGGGCTCTAGAAGGGTCTGGGGGCTATTAGAATCGTCCTGAGTGGGTCCAGAAGGGTCTGGGGGCCTTTTTAAAGGCCCTCATGGGTATTATAATGGTCTCGCGGCCTTTAGAAAGGCCCTGAGTGGCATTAGAAGGGTCTGGGTGCCTTTAGAAATGTCCTGAGGGGCTCTAGAAGGGTCTGGGTGCCTTTAGAAATGTCCTGAGGGGCATTAGAAGGGTATGGGGGCCTTTAGAAATGCCCTGAGGGGCATTACAAGGGTCTGGGGTCATATAGAAAGGCCCTGAGAGGTTCTAGAAGTGTCTGGGGTACGTTAGAAAGGACCTGAGGGGCATTAGAAGGGTCTGGGGGCCTTTAGAAGGGTCCTGAGGGGCATTAGAAGGGTCTGGGGGCCTTTAGAATGGTCCTTAGGGGGTCTAGAAGGGTCTGGAGGCATTTAAAACTGTCCTGAGAGGCTCTAGAAGGGTTTGGGTGCCTTTATAAGGGTCCTGAGGGGCATGAGAAGGGTCTGGGTGCCCTTATAAAAGCCCTGAGGGGAATTAGCAGGGTCTGGGGGACTTTAGAAGGGTCCTGAGCTGCTGTATAAGGGTCTGGGGGCCTTTAGGAGGGTCTTCAGGGGCTCTAGAAGGGTCTGGGGACCTTTAGAAAGGACCTGTGGAGCATTAGAAGGGTCTGGGGGCCTTTAGAATGCTCCTGAGGGGCAGTATAAGGGTCTGGGGACCTTTAGAAAGGCTCTGACGGGCATTAGAATGGTCTGCGGGCCTTTAGAAGTGTCCTGAGGGGCTCTAGAATGGTCTGGGGGCCTTTATAAGGGTCCTGACGGGCTCTAGAAGGGTCTGGGACCCTTTATAAATGCCCTGAGGGGCATTAGAAGGGTCTGAGGGCCTTTAGAAAGGTCCTGAGGGGCATTAGAAGGGTCTTGTGGCCTTCATAACGGTCCTGAAAGGCATTAGAAGGGTCTGGGGGCTTTTAGATGGGTCCTGAGGCAATCTAGAAGGGTCTAGGGGCCTTTACATGGGTCTTGAGGGTCATTAGAAGGGTGTGGAGGCCTTTAGAAAGGCCCTGAAAGGCATTAGAAGGGTCTGGGAGCTTTTAGATGCGTCCTGAGGCAATCTAGAAGGGTCTGGGGACCTTTACATGGGTCTTGAGGGTCATTAGAAGGGTGTGGAGGCCTTTAGAAAGGCCCTGAGGGGCTCTAGAAGGGTCTGGGGGCTATTAGAATCGTCCTGAGGGGGTCCAGAAGGGTCTGGGGGCCTTTGTAAAGGCCCTCAGGGGGATTATAAGGGTCTCGCGGCCTTTATAAAGGCCCTGAGTGGCATTAGAAGGGTCTGGGTGCCTTTAGAAATGTCCTGAGGGGCTCTAGAAGGGTCTGGGGGCCTTTAAAAATGTCCTGAGGGGCATTAGAAGGGTATGGGGGCCTTTAGAAAGGCTCTGAGGGGCATTAGAAGGGTCTTGTGGCCTTCATAAGGGTCCTGAAAGGCATTAGAAGGGTCTGGGGGCTTTTAGATGGGTCCTGAGGCAATCTAGAAGGGTCTGGGGGCCTTTACATGGGTCTTTAGGGTCATTAGAAGGGTGTGGAGGCTTTTAGAAAGGCCCTGAGGGGCTCTAGAAGGGTCTGGGGGCTATTAGAAGAGTCCTGAGGGTGTCCACAAGGGTCTTGGGGCCTTTTTAAAGGCCCTCAGGGGGATTATAAAGGTCTCGCGGCCTTTAGAAAGGCCCTGAGTGGCATTAGAAGGGTCTGGGTGCCTTTAGAAATGTCCTGAGGGGCTCTAGAAGGGTCTGGGGGCCTTTAGAAATGTCCTGAGTGGCATTAGAAGGGTCTGGGGGCCTTTTTAAGGGTCCTGAGGGGCATTAGAAGGGACTGGGTGCCCTTATAAAAGCCCTGAGGTGAATTAGCAGGGTCTGGGGGACTTTAGAAGTGTCCTGAGGGGCTCTAGAAGGGTCTGGGGGCCTTTAGAAGGGTCTTCAGGGGCTCTAGAAGGGTCTGGGGACCTTTAGAAAGGCCCTGTGGGGCATTAGAAGGGTCTGGGGGCATTTAGAATGCTCCTGAGGGGCAGTAGAAGGGTCTGGGGACCTTTAGAAAGGCCCTGACGGGCATTAGAATGGTCTACGGGCCTTTAGAAGTATCCTGAGGGGCTCTAGAATGGTCTGGGGGCCTTTGTAAGGGTCCTGACGGGCTCTAGAAGGGTCTGGGAACCTTTATAAATGCCTAGAGGGGCAATAGAAGGGTCTGAGGGCCTTTAGAAAGGTCCTGAGGGGCATTAGAAGGGTCTTGTGGCCTTCATAAGGGTCCTGAAAGGCATTAGAAGGGTCTGGGGGCTTTTAGATGGGTCCTGAGGCAATCTAGAAGGGTCTAGGGGCCTTTACATGGGTCTTGAGGGTCATTAGAAGGGTGTGGAGGCCTTTAGAATGGCCCTGTGGGGCATTAGAAGGGTCTGGTGGCTTTTAGATGGGTCCTGAGGCAATCTAGAAGGGTCTGGGGGCCTTTACATGGGTCTTGAGGGTCATTAGAAGGGTGTGGAGGCCTTTAGAAAGGCCCTGAGGGGCTCTAGAAGGGTCTGGGGGCTATTAGAAGCATCCTGAGGGGGTCCAGAAGGGTCTGGGGGCCTTTTTAAAGGCCCTCAGGGGGATGATAAGGGTCTCGCGACATTTAGAAAGGCCCTGAGTGGCATTAGAAGGGTCTGGGTGCCTTTAGAAATGTCCTGAGGGGCTCTAGAAGGGTCTGGGGGCCTTTAGAAATGTCCTGAGGGGCATTAGAAGGGTCTGGGGGCCTTTAGAAAGGCCCTGAGGGGCATTACAAGGGTCTGGGGTCATATAGAAAGGCCCTGAGAGGTTCTAGAAGTGTCTGGGGTACATTAGAAAGGCCCTGAGGGGCATTAGAAGGGTCTGGGGGCCTTTAGAAGGGTCCTGAGGGGCATTAGAAGGGTCTGGGGGCCTTTAGAATGGTCCTGAGGGGGTCTAGAAGGGTCTGGAGGCATTTAAAACTGTCCTGAGAGGCTCTAGAAGGGTCTGGGTGCCTTTATAAGGGTCCTGAGGGGCATTAGAAGGGTCTGGGTGCCGTTATAAAAGCCCTGAGTGGAATTAGCAGGGTCTGGGGGACTTTAGAAGGGTCCTGAGGGGCTCTATAAGGGTCTGGGGGCCTTTAGAAGGGTCTTCAGGGGCTCTAGAAGGGTCTGGCGACCTTTAGAAAGGCCCTGTGTGGCATTAGAAGGGTCTGGCGGCCTTTAGAATGCTCCTGAGGGGCAGTAGAAGGGTCTGGGGACCTTTAGAAAGGCCCTGACGGGCATTAGAATGGTCTGCGGGCCTTTAGAAGTGTCCTGAGGGGCTCTAGAATGGTCTGGGGGCCTTTATAAGGGTCCTGACGGGCTCTAGAAGGGTCTGGGAACCTTTATAAATGCCCTGAGGGGCATTAGAAGGGTCTGAGGGCCTTTAGAAAGGTCCTGAGGGGCATTAGAAGGGTCTTGTGGCCTTCATAAGGGTCCTGAAAGGCATTAGAAGGGTCTGGGGGCTTTTAGATGGGTCCTGAGGCAACCTAGAAGGGTCTAGGGGCCTTTACATGGGTCTTGAGGGTCATTAGAAGGGTGTGGAGGCCTTTAGAAAGGCCCTGAAAGGCATTAGAAGGGTCTGGGGGCTTTTAGATGGGTCCTGAGGCAATCTAGAAGGGTCTGGGGGCCTTTACATGGTCTTGAGGGTCATTAGAAGGGTGTGGAGGCCTTTAGAAAGGCCCTGAGGGGCTCTAGAAGGGTCTGGGGGCTATTAGAATCGTCCTGAGTGGGTCCAGAAGGGTCTGGGGGCCTTTTTAAAGGCCCTCATGGGTATTATAATGGTCTCGCGGCCTTTAGAAAGGCCCTGAGTGGCATTAGAAGGGTCTGGGTGCCTTTAGAAATGTCCTGAGGGGCTCTAGAAGGGTCTGGGGGCCTTTAGAAATGTCCTGAGGGGCATTAGAAGGGTATGGGGGCCTTTAGAAAGGCCCTGAGGGGCATTACAAGGGTCTGGGGTCATATAGAAAGGCCCTGAGAGGTTCTAGAAGTGTCTGGGGTACGTTAGAAAGGACCTGAGGGGCATTAGAAGGGTCTGGGGGCCTTTAGAAGGGTCCTGAGGGGCATTAGAAGGGTCTGGGGGCCTTTAGAATGGTCCTTAGGGGGTCTAGAAGGGTCTGGAGTCATTTAAAACTGTCCCGAGAGGCTCTAGAAGGGTTTGGGTGCCTTTATAAGGGTCCTGAGGGGCATGAGAAGGGTCTGGGTGCCCTTATAAAAGCCCTGAGGGGAATTAGCAGGGTCTGGGGGACTTTAGAATGGTCCTGAGCTGCTGTATAAGGGTCTGGGGGCCTTTAGAAGGGTCTTCAGGGGCTCTAGAAGGGTCTGGGGACCTTTAGAAAGGACCTGTGGAGCATTAGAAGGGTCTGGGGGCCTTTAGAATGCTCCTGAGGGGCAGTATAAGGGTCTGGGGACCTTTAGAAAGGCTCTGACGGGCATTAGAATGGTCTGCGGGCCTTTAGAAGTGTCCTGAGGGGCTCTAGAATGGTCTGGGGGCCTTTATAAGGGTCCTGACGGGCTCTAGAAGGGTCTGGGAACCTTTATAAATGCCCTGAGGGGCATTAGAAGGGTCTGAGGGTCTTTAGAAAGGTCCTGAGGGGCATTAGAAGGGTCTTGTGGCCTTCATAACGGTCCTGAAAGGCATTAGAAGGGTCTGGGGGCTTTTAGATGGGTCCTGAGGCAATCTAGAAGGGTCTAGGGGCCTTTACATGGGTCTTGAGGGTCATTAGAAGGGTGTGGAGGCCTTTAGAAAGGCCCTGAAAGGCATTAGAAGGGTCTGGGGGCTTTTAGATGCGTCCTGAGGCAATCTAGAAGGGTCTGGGGACCTTTACATGGGTCTTGAGGGTCATTAGAAGGGTGTGGAGGCCTTTAGAAAGGCCCTGAGGGGCTCTAGAAGGGTCTGGGGGCTATTAGAATCGTCCTGAGGGGGTCCAGAAGGGTCTGGGGGCCTTTGTAAAGGCCCTCAGGGGGATTATAAGGGTCTCGCGGCCTTTATAAAGGCCCTGAGTGGCATTAGAAGGGTCTGGGTGCCTTTAGAAATGTCCTGAGGGGCTCTAGAAGGGTCTGGGGGCCTTTAAAAATGTCCTGAGGGGCATTAGAAGGGTATGGGGGCCTTTAGAAAGGCCCTGAGGGGCATTAGAAGGGTCTTGTGGCCTTCATAAGGGTCCTGAAAGGCATTAGAAGGGTCTGGGGGCTTTTAGATGGGTCCTGAGGCAATCTAGAAGGGTCTGGGGGCCTTTACATGGGTCTTTAGGGTCATTAGAAGGGTGTGGAGGCTTTTAGAAAGGCCCTGAGGGGCTCTAGAAGGGTCTGGGGGCTATTAGAAGAGTCCTGAGGGTGTCCACAAGGGTCTTGGGGCCTTTTTAAAGGCCCTCAGGGGGATTATAAGGGTCTCGCGGCCTTTAGAAAGGCCCTGAGTGGCATTAGAAGGGTCTGGGTGCCTTTAGAAATGTCCTGAGGGGCTCTAGAAGGGTCTGGGGGCCTTTAGAAATGTCCTGAGGGGCATTAGAAGGGTCTGGGGGCCTTTAGAAAGGCCCTGAGGGGCATTACAAGGGTCTGGGATCATATAGAAAGGCCCTGAGATGTTCTAGAAGTGTCTGGGGTACTTTAGAAAGGCCCTGAGTGGCATTAGAAGGGTCTGGGGGCCTTTATAAGGGTCCTGAGGGGCATTAGAAAGGACTGGGTGCCCTTATAAAAGCCCTGAGGGGAATTAGCAGGGTCTGGGGTACTTTAGAAGTGTCCTGAGGGGCTCTAGAAGGGTCTGGGGGCCTTTAGAAGGGTCTTCAGGGGCTCTAGAAGGGTCTGGGGACCTTTAGAAAGGCCCTGTGGGGCATTAGAGGGGTCTGGGGGCATTTAGAATGCTCCTGAGGGGCAGTAGAAGGGTCTGGGGACCTTTAGAAAGGCCCTGACGGGCATTAGAATGGCCTACGCGCCTTTAGAAGTATCCTGAGGGGCTCTAGAATGGTCTGGGGGCCTTTGTAAGGGTCCTGACGGGCTCTAGAAGGGTCTGGGAACCTTTATAAATGCCTAGAGGGGCAATAGAAGGGTCTGAGGGCCTTTAGAAAGGTCCTGAGAGGCATTAGAAGGGTCTTGTGGCCTTCATAAGGGTCCTGAAAGGCATTAGAAGGGTCTGGGGGCTTTTAGATGGGTCCTGAGGCAATCTAGAAGGGTCTAGGGGCCTTTACATGGGTCTTGAGGGTCATTAGAAGGGTGTGAGGGCCTTTAGAAAGGCCCTGAAAGGCATTAGAAGGGTCTGGGGGCTTTTAGATGGGTCCTGAGGCAATCTAGAAGGGTCTAGGGGCCTTTACATGGGTCTTTAGGGTCATTAGAAGGGTGTGGAGGCCTTTAGAATGGCCCTGTGGGGCATTAGAAGGGTCTGGGGGCTTTTAGATGGGTCCTGAGGCAATCTAGAAGGGTCTGGGGGCCTTTACATGGGTCTTGAGGGTCATTAGAAGGGTGTGGAGGCCTTTAGAAAGGCCCTGAGGGGCTCTAGAAGGGTCTGGGGGCTATTAGAAGCATCCTGAGGGGGTCCAGAAGGGTCTGGGGGCCTTTTTAAAGGCCCTCAGGGGGATGATAAGGGTCTCGCGACATTTAGAAAGGCCCTGAGTGGCATTAGAAGGGTCTGGGTGCCTTTAGAAATGTCCTGAGGGGCTCTAGAAGGGTCTGGGGGCCTTTAGAAATGTCCTGAGGGGCATTAGAAGGGTCTGGGGGCCTTTAGAAAGGCCCTGAGGGGCATTACAAGGGTCTGGGGTCATATAGAAAGGCCCTGAGAGGTTCTAGAAGTGTCTGGGGTACATTAGAAAGGCCCTGAGGGGCATTAGAAGGGTCTGGGGGCCTTTAGAAGGGTCCTGAGGGGCATTAGAAGGGTCTGGGGGCCTTTAGAATGGTCCTGAGGGGGTCTAGAAGGCTCTGGAGGCATTTAAAACTGTCCTGAGAGGCTCTAGAAGGGTCTGGGTGACTTTATAAGGGTCCTGAGGGCCATTAGAAGGGTCTTGTGGCACTTATAAAAGCCCTGAGGGGAATTAGCAGGGTCTGGGGGACTTTAGAAGGGTCCTGAGGGGCTCTATAAGGGTCTGGGGGACTTTAGAAGGGTCCTGACGGGCTCTAGAAGGGTCTGGGGACCTTTAGAAAGGCCCTGTGGGGCATTAGAAGGGTCTGGGGGCCTTTAGAATGCTCCTGAGGGGCAGTAGAAGGGTCTGGGGACCTTTAGAAAGGCCCTGACGGGCATTAGAATGGTCTGCGGGCCTTTAGAAGTGTCCTGAGGGGCACTAGAATGGTCTGGGGGCCTTTATAAGGGTCCTGACGGGCTCTAGAAGGGTCTGGGTACCTTTATAAATGCCCTGAGGGGCAATAGAAGGGTCTGAGGGCCTTTAGAAAGGTCCTGAGGGGCATTAGAAGGGTCTTGTGGCTTTCATAAGGGTCCTGAAAGGCATTAGAAGGGTCTGGGGGCTTTTAGATGGGTCCTGAGGCAATCTAGAAGGGTCTAGGGGCCTTTACATGGGTCTTGAGGGTCATTAGAAGGGTGTGGAGGCCTTTAGAAAGGCCCTGAGGGGCTCTAGAAGGGTCTGGGGTCTATTAGAATTGTCCTGAGGGGGTCCAGAAGGGTCTGGGGGCCTTTGTAAAGGCCCTCAGGGGGATTATAAGGGTCTCACGGCCTTTAGAAAGGCCCTGAGTGGCATTAGAAGGGTCTGGGTGCCGTTAGAAATGTCCTGAGGGGCTCTAGAAGGGTCTGGGGGCCTTTAGAAATGTCCTGAGGGGCATTAGAAGGGTATGCGGGCCTTTAGAAAGGCCCTGAGGGGCATTAGAAGGGTCCGGGTCATATAGAAAGGCCCTGAGAGGTTCTAGAAGTGTCTGGGGTACTTTAGAAAGGCCCTGAGGGGAATTAGAAGGGTCTGGGGGCCTTTAGAAGGGTCCTGAGGGGCATTAGAAGGGTCTGGGGGCCTTTAGAATGGTCCTGAGGGGGTCTAGAAGGGTCTGGAGGCATTTAAAACTGTCCTGAGAGGCTCTAGAAGGGTCTGGGTGCCTTTATAAGGGTCCTGAGGGGCATTAGAAGGGTCTGGGTGCCCTTATAAAAGCCCTGAGTGGAATTAGCAGGGTCTTGGGGACATTAGAAGGGTCCTGAGGGGCTCTATAAGGTTCTGGGGGCCTTTAGAAGGGTCTTCAGGGGCTCTAGAAGGGTCTGGCGACCTTTAGAAAGGCCCTGTGTGGCATTAGAAGGGTCTGGCGGCCTTTAGAATGCTCCTCAGGGGCAGTAGAAGGGTCTGGGGACCTTTAGATAGGCCCTGACGGGCATTAGAATGGTCTGCGGGCCTTAAGAAGTGTCCTGAGGGGCTCTAGAATGGTCTGGGGGCGTTTATAAGGGTCCTGACGGGCTCTAGAAGGGTCTGGGAACCTTTATAAATGCCCTGAGGGGCATTAGAAGGGTCTGAGGGCCTTTAGAATGGTCCTGAGGGGCATTAGAAGGGTCTTGCGGCCTTCATAAGGGTCCTGAAAGGCATTAGAAGGGTCTGGGGGCTTTTAGATGGGTCCTGAGGCAATCTAGAAGGGTCTAGGGGCCTTTACATGGGTCTTGAGGGTCATTAGAAGGGTTTGGAGGCCTTTAGAAAGGCCCTGTGGGGCATTAGAAGGGTCTGGGGGCTTTTAGATGGGTCCTGAGGCAATCTAGAAGGGTCTGGGGGCCTTTACATGGGTCTTGAGGGTCATTAGAAGGGTGTGGAGGCCTTTAGAAAGGCCCTGAGGGGCTCTAGAAGGGTCTGGGGGCTATTAGAAGCATCCTGAGGTGGTCCAGAAGGGTCTGGGGGCCTTTTTAAAGGCCCTCAGGGGGATGATAAGGGTCTCGCGACATTTAGAAAGGCCCTGAGTGGCATTAGAAGGGTCTGGGTGCCTTTAGAAATGTCCTGAGGGGCTCTAGAAGGGTCTGGGGGCCTTTAGAAATGTCCTGAGGGGCATTAGAAGGGTATGGGGGCCTTTAGAAAGGCCCTGAGGGGCATTACAAGGGTCTGGGGTCATATAGAAAGGCCCTGAGAGGTTCTAGAAGTGTCTGGGATACTTTAGAAAGGCCCTGAGGGGCATTAGAAGGGTCTGGGGGCCTTTAGAAGGGTCCTGAGGGGCATTAGAAGGGTCTGGGGGCCTTTAGAAGGGCCCTGAGGAGCATTAGAAGGGTATGGGGGCCTTTAGAATGGTCCTGAGAGGGTCTAGAAGGGTCTGGAGGCATTTAAAACTGTCCTGAGAGGATCTAGAAGGGTCTGGGTGCCTTTATAAGGGTCCTGAGGGGCATTAGAAGGGTCTGGGTGCCCTTAAAAAAGCCCTGAGGGGAATTAGCAGGGTCTGGGGGACTTTAGAAGGGTCCTGACGGGCTCTATAAGGGTCTGGGGGCCTTTAGAAGGGTCTTCAGGGGCTCTAGAAGGGTCTGGGGACCTTTAGAAAGGCCCTGTGGGGCATTAGAAGGGTCTGGGGGCCTTTAGAATGCTTTTGAGGGGCAGTAGAAGGGTCTGGGGACCTTTAGAAAGGCTCTGACGGGCATTAGAATGGTCTGCGGGCCTTTAGAAGTGTCCTGAGGGGCTCTAGAATGGTCTGGGGGCCTTTATAAGGGTCCTGACGGGCTCTAGAAGGGTCTGGGAACCTTTATAAATGCCCTGAGGGGCATTAGAAGGGTCTGAGGGCCTTTAGAAAGGTCCTGAGGGGCATTAGAAGGGTCTTGTGGCCTTCATAAGGGTCCTGAAAGGCATTAGAAAGGTCTGAGGGCTTTTAGATGGGTCCTGAGGCAATCTAGAAGGGTCTAGGGGCCTTTACATGGGTCTTGAGGGTCATTAGAAGGGTGTGGAGGCCTTTAGAAAGGCCCTGAAAGGCATTAGAAGGGTCTGGGGGCTTTTAGATGGGTCCTGAGGCAATCTAGAAGGCTCTGGGGGCCTTTACATGGGTCTTGAGGTTCATTAGAAGGGTGTGGAGGCCTTTAGAAAGGCCCTGAAAGGCATTAGAAGGGTCTGGGAGCTTTTAGATGCGTCCTGAGGCAATCTAGAAGGGTCTGGGGACCTTTACATGGGTCTTGAGGGTCATTAGAAGGGTGTGGAGGCCTTTAGAAAGGCCCTGAGGGGCTCTAGAAGGGTCTGGGGGCTATTAGAAGCGTCCTGAGGGGGTCCAGAAGGGTCTGGGGGCATTTAGAAAGGCCCTGAGGGGCATTAGAAGGGTCTGGGGGCCTTTAGAAGGGTCCTGAGGGGCATTAGAATGGTCTGGGGGCCTTTAGAATGGTCCTTAGGGGGTCTAGAAGCGTCTGGAGGCATTTAAAACTGTCCTGAGAGGCTCTAGAAGGGTCTGGGTGCCTTTATATGGGTCCTGAGGGGCATTAGAAGGGTCTGGGTGCCCTTATAAAAGCCCTGAGGGGAATTAGCAGGGTCTGGGGGACTTTAGAAGGGTCCTGAGGGGCTCTATAAGGGTCTGGCGACCTTTAGAAAGGCCCTGTGGGGCATTAAAAGGGTCTGGCGGCCTTTAGAATGCTCCTCAGGGGCAGTAGAAGGGTCTGGGGACCTTTAGAAAGGCCCTAACGGGCATTTGAATGGTCTGCGGGCCTTTAGAAGTGTCCTGAGGGGCTCTAGAATGGTCTGGGGGCCTTTATAAGGGTCCTGACGGGCTCTAGAAGGGTCTGGGAACCTTTATAAATGCCTAGAGGGGCAATAGAAGGGTCTGAGGGCCTTTAGAAAGGTCCTGAGGGGCATTAGAAGGGTCTTGTGTCCTTCATAAGGGTCCTGAAAGGCATTAGAAGGGTCTGGGGGCTTTTAGATGGGTCCTGAGGCAATCTAGAAGGGTCTAGGGGCCTTTATATGGGTCTTGAGGGTCATTAGAAGGGTGTGGAGGCCTTTAGAAAGGCCCTGAAAGGCATTAGAAGGGTCTGGGGGCTTTTAGATGGGTCCTGAGGCAATCTAGAAGGGTCTAGGGGATTTTACATGGGTCTTGAGGGTCATTAGAAGTGTGCGGAGGCCTTTAGAAAGGCCCTGAGGGGCTCTAGAAGGGTCTGGGGGATATTAGAATCGTCCTGAGTGGGTCCAGAAGGGTCTGGGGTGCTTTTTAATGGCCCTCAGGGGGATTATAAGGGTCTCGTGGCCTTTGGAAAGGCCCTGAGTGGCATTACAAGGGTCTGGGGTCATATAGAAAGGCCCTGAGAAGTTCTAGAAGTGTCTGGGGTACATTAGAAAGGCTCTGAGGGGCATTAGAAGGGTCTGGGCGCCTTTAGAATGGTCCTGAGGGGGTCTAGAAGGGTCTGGAGGCATTAAAACTTTCCTGAGAGGCTCTAGAATGGTCTGGGTGCCTTTATAAGGGTCCTGAGGGGCACTAGAATGGTCTGGGGGCCTTTATAAGGGTCCTGACGGGCTCTAGAAGGGTCTGGGTACCTTTATAAATGCCCTGAGGGGCAATAGAAGGGTCTGAGGGCCTTTAGAAAGGTACTGAGGGGCATTAGAAGGGTCTTGTGGCTTTCATAATGGTCCTGAAAGGCATTAGAACGGTCTGGGGGCTTTTAGATGGGTCCTGAGGCAATCTAGAAGGGTCTAGGGGCCTTTACATGGGTCTTGAGGGTCATTAGAAGGGTGTGGAGGCCTTTAGAAAGGCCCTGAGGGGCTCTAGAAGGGTCTGGGGTCTATTAGAATCGTCCTGAGGGGGTCCAGAAGGGTCTGGGGGCCTTTTTAAAGGCCCTCAGGGGGATTATAAGGGTCTCGCGGCCTTTAGAAAGGCCCTGAGTGGCATTAGAAGGGTCTGGGTGCCTTTAGAAATGTCCTGAGGGGCTCTAGAAGGGTCTGGGGGCCTATAAAAATGTCCTGAGGGGCATTAGAAGGGTATGCGGGCCTTTAGAAAGGCCCTGAGGGGCATTAGAAGGGTCCGGGTCATATAGAAAGGCCCTGAGAGGTTCTAGAAGTGTCTGGGGTACTTTAGAAAGGCCCTGAGGGGCATTAGAAGGGTCTGGGGGCCTTTAGAAGGGTCCTGAGGGGCATTAGAAGGGTCTGGGGGCCTTTAGAATGGTCCTGAGGGGGTCTAGAAGGGTCTGGAGGCATTTAAAACTGTCCTGAGAGGCTCTAGAAGGGTCTGGGTGCCTTTATAAGGGTCCTGAGTGGCATTAGAAGGGTCTGGGGGCCTTTAGAAGGGTCTTCAGGGGCTCTAGAAGGGTCTGGGGACCTTTAGAAAGGCCCTGTGGGGCATTAGAAGGGTCTGAGGGCCTTTAGAAAGGTCCTGAGGGGCATTAGAAGGGTCTTGTGGCCTTCATAACGGTCCTGAAAGGCATTAGAAGGGTCTGGGGGCTTTTAGATGGGTCCTGAGGCAATCTAGAAGGGTCTAGGGGCCTTTACATGGGTCTTGAGGGTCATTAGAAGGGTGTGGAGGCCTTTAGAAAGGCCCTGAGGGGCTCTAGAAGAGTCTGGGTGCTATTAGAAGCGTCCTGAGGGGGTCCAGAAGGGTCTGGGGGCCTTTTTAAAGGCCCTCAGGGGGATTATAAGGGTCTCGCGACATTTAGAAAGGCCCTGAGTGGCATTAGAAGGGTCTGGGTGCCTTTAGAAATGTCCTGAGGGGCTCTAGCAGGGTCTGGGGGAATTAAGAAATGTCCTGAGGGGCATTAGAAGGGTATGGGGGCCTGTAGAAAGGCCCTGAGGGGCATTACAAGGGTCTGGGGTCATATAGAAAGGCCCTGAGAGGTTCTAGAAGTGTCTGGGGTACTTTAGAAAGGCCCTGAGGGGCATTAGAAGGGTCTGGGGGCCTTTAGAAGGGTCCTGAGGGGCATTAGAAGGGTCTGGGGTCCTTTAGAATGGTCCTGAGGGGGTCTAGAAGGGTCTGGAGGCATTTAAAACTGTCCTGAGAGGATCTAGAAGGGTCTGGGTGCCTTTATAAGGGTCCTGAGGGGCATTAGAAGTGTCTGGGTGCCCTTATAAAAGCCCAGAGGGGAATTAGCAGGGTCTGGGGGACTTTAGAAGCGTCCTGAGGGGCTGTATAAGGGTCTGGGGGCCTTTAGAAGGGTCTTCCGTGGCTCTAGAAGGGTCTGGCGACCTTTAGAAAGGACCTGTGGGGCATTAGAAGGGTCTGGGGGCCTTTAGAATGCTCCTGAGGGGCAGTAGAAGGGTCTGGGGACCTTTAGAAAGGCCCTGACGGGCATTAGAATGGTCTGCGGGCCTTTAGAAGTGTCCTGAGGGGCTCTAGAATGGTCTGGGGGCCTTTATAAGGGTCCTGACGGGCTCTAGAAGGGTCTGGGAACCTTTATAAATGCCCTGAGGGGCATTAGAAGGGTCTGAGGGCCTTTAGAAAGGTCCTGAGGGGCATTAGAAGGGTCTTGTGGCCTTCATAAGGGTCCTGAAAGGCATTAGAAGGGTCTGGGGGCTTTTAGATGGGTCCTGAGGCAATCTAGAAGGGTCTAGGGGCCTTTACATGGGTCTTGAGGGTCATTAGAAGGGTGTGGAGGCCTTTAGAAAGGCCCTGAAAGGCATTAGAAGGGTCTGGGGGCTTTTAGATGGGTCCTGAGGCAATCTAGAAGGGTCTGGGGGCCTTTACATGGGTCTTGAGGGTCATTAGAAGGGTGTGGAGGCCTTTAGAAAGGCCCTGAGGGGCTCTAGAAGGGTCTGGGGGCTATTAGAAGCGTCCTGAGGGGGTCCAGAAGGGTCTGGGGGCCTTTATAAAGGCCCTCAGGGGGATGATAAGGGTCTCGCGGCCTTTAGAAAGGCCCTGAGTGGCATTAGAAGGGTCTGGGTGCCTTTAGAAATGTCCTGAGGGGCTCTAGAAGGGTCTGGGGGCCTTTAGAAATGTCCTGAGGGGCATTAGAAGGGTATGGGGGCCTGTAGAAAGGCCCTGAGGGGCATTACAAGGGTCTGGGGTCATATAGAAAGGCCCTGAGAGGTTCTAGAAGTGTCTGGGGTACTTTAGAAAGGCCCTGAGGGGCATTAGAAGGGTCTGGGTGCCTTTAGAAGGGTCCTGAGGGGTATTAGAAGGGTCTGGGGGCGTTTAGAATGGTCCTGAGGGGGTCTAGAAGGGTCTGGAGGCATTTAAAACTGTCCTGAGAGGCTCTAGAAGGGTCTGGGTGCCTTTTTAAGGGTCCTGAGGGGCATTAGAAGGGTCTTGGTGCCCTTATAAAAGCCCTGAGGGGAATTAGCAGGGTCTGGGGGACTTGAGAAGGGTCCTTAGGGGCTCTATAAGGGTCTGGGGTCCTTTAGAAGGGTCTTCAGGGTCTCTAGAAGGGTCTGGGGACCTTTAGAAAGGCCCTGTGGGGCATTAGAAGGGTCTGGGGGGCTTTAGAATGCTCCTGAGGGGCAGTAGAAGGGTCTGGGGACCTTTAGAAAGGCCCTGACAGGCATTAGAATGGTCTGCCGTCCTTTAGAAGGGTCCTGAGGGGCATTATAAAGGTCTGGGTGCCTTTAGATATGTCCTGAGGGGCTCTAGAAGGGTCTGGGGGCCTTTAGAAATGTCCTGAGGGGCATTAGAAGGGTATGGGGGCCTTTAGAAAGGCCCTGAGGGGCATTACAAGGGTCTGGGGTCATATAGAAAGGCCCTGAGAGGTTCTAGAAGTGTCTGGGATACTTTAGAAAGGCCCTGAGGGGCATTAGAATGGTTTGCGGGCCTTTAGAAGTGTCCTGAGGGGCTCTAGAATGGTCTGGGGGCCTTTATAAGGGTCCTGACGGGCTCTAGAAGGGTCTGGGAACCTTTATAAATGCCCTGAGGGGCATTAGAAGGGTCTGAGGGCCTTTAGAAAGGTCCTGAGGGGCATTAGAAGGGTCTTGTGGCCTTCATAAGGGTCCTGAAATGCATTAGAAAGGTCTGAGGGCTTTTAGATGGGTCCTGAGGCAATCTAGAAGGGTCTAGGGGCCTTTACATGGGTCTTGAGGGTCATTAGAAGGGTGTGGAGGCCTTTAGAAAGGCCCTGAAAGGCATTAGAAGGGTCTGGGGGATTTTAGATGGGTCCTGAGGCAATCTAGAAGGCTCTGGGGGCCTTTACATGGGTCTTGAGGGTCATTAGAAGGTTGTGGAGGCCTTTAGAAAGGCCCTGAGGGGCTCTAGAAGGGTCTGGGGGCTATTAGAAGCGTCCTGAGGGGGTCCAGAAGGGTCTGGGGGCATTTAGAAAGGCCCTGAGGGGCATTAGAAGGGTCTGGGGGCCTTTAGAAGGGTCCTGAGGGGCATTAGAAGGGTCTGGGGGCCTTTAGAATGGTCCTTAGGGGGTCTAGAAGGGTCTGGAGGCATTTAAAACTGTCCTGAGAGGCTCTAGAAGGGTCTGGGTGCCTTTATAAGGGTCCTGAGGGGCATTAGAAGGGTCTGGGGGCCTTTAGAAGGGTCCTGAGGGGCATTAGAAGGGTCTGGGGGCCTTTAGAATGGTCCTTAGGGGGTCTAGAAGCGTCTGGAGGCATTTAAAACTGTCCTGAGAGGCTCTAGAAGGGTCTGGGTGCCTTTATATGGGTCCTGAGGGGCATTAGAAGGGTCTGGGTGCCCTTATAAAAGCCCTGAGGGGAATTAGCAGGGTCTGGGGGACTTTATAAGGGTCCTGAGGGGTTCTATAAGGGTCTGGCGACCTTTAGAAAGGCCCTGTGGGGCATTAAAAGGGTCTGGCGGCCTTTAGAATGCTCCTCAGGGGCAGTAGAAGGGTCTGGGGACCTTTAGAAAGGCCCTAACGGGCATTTGAATGGTCTGCGGGCCTTTAGAAGTGTCCTGAGGGACTCTAGAATGGTCTGGGGGCCTTTATAAGGGTCCTGACGGGCTCTAGAAGGGTCTGGGAACCTTTATAAATGCCCTGAGGGGCATTAGAAGGGTCTGAGGGCCTTTAGAAAGGTCCTGAGGGGCATTAGAAGGGTCTTGTGTCCTTCATAAGGGTCCTGAAAGGCATTAGAAGGGTCTGGGGGCTTTTAGATGGGTCCTGAGGCAATCTAGAAGGGTCTAGGGGCCTTTATATGGGTCTTGAGGGTCATTAGAAGGGTGTGGAGGCCTTTAGAAAGGCCCTGAAAGGCATTAGAAGGGTCTGGGGGCTTTTAGATGGGTCCTGAGGCAATCTAGAAGGGTCTAGGGGATTTTACATGGGTCTTGAGGGTCATTAGAAGTGTGCGGAGGCCTTTAGAAAGGCCCTGAGGGGCTCTAGAAGGGTCTGGGGGATATTAGAATCGTCCTGAGTGGGTCCAGAAGGGTCTGGGGTGCTTTTTAATGGCCCTCAGGGGGATTATAAGGGTCTCGTGGCCTTTGGAAAGGCCCTGAGTGGCATTACAAGGGTCTGGGGTCATATAGAAAGGCCCTGAGAAGTTCTAGAAGTGTCTGGGGTACATTAGAAAGGCTCTGAGGGGCATTAGAAGGGTCTGGGCGCCTTTAGAATGGTCCTGAGGGGGTCTAGAAGGGTCTGGAGGCATTAAAACTTTCCTGAGAGGCTCTAGAATGGTCTGGGTGCCTTTATAAGGGTCCTGAGGGGCACTAGAATGGTCTGGGGGCCTTTAGAAGGGTCTTCAGGGGCTCTAGAAGGGTCTGGGGACCTTTAGAAAGGACCTGTGGGGCATTAGAAGGGTCTGAGGGCCTTTAGAAAGGTCCTGAGGGGCATTAGAAGGGTCTTGTGGCCTTCATAACGGTCCTGAAAGGCATTAGAAGGGTCTGGGGGCTTTTAGATGGGTCCTGAGGCAATCTAGAAGGGTCTAGGGGCCTTTACATGGGTCTTGAGGGTCATTAGAAGGGTGTGGAGGCCTTTAGAAAGGCCCTGAGGGGCTCTAGAAGAGTCTGGGGGCTATTAGAAGCGTCCTGAGGGGGTCCAGAAGGGTCTGGGGGCCTTTTTAAAGGCCCTCAGGGGGATTATAAGGGTCTCGCGACATTTAGAAAGGCCCTGAGTGGCATTAGAAGGGTCTGGGTGCCTTTAGAAATGTCCTGAGGGGCTCTAGAAGGGTCTGGGGGAATTAAGAAATGTCCTGAGGGGCATTAGAAGGGTATGGGGGCCTGTAGAAAGGCCCTGAGGGGCATTACAAGGGTCTGGGGTCATATAGAAAGGCCCTGAGAGGTTCTAGAAGTGTCTGGGGTACTTTAGAAAGGCCCTGAGGGGCATTAGAAGGGTCTGGGGGCCTTTAGAAGGGTCCTGAGGGGCATTAGAAGGGTCTGGGGGCCTTTAGAATGGTCCTGAGGGGGTCTAGAAGGGTCTGGAGGCATTTAAAACTGTCCTGAGAGGATCTAGAAGGGTCTGGGTGCCTTTATAAGGGTCCTGAGGGGCATTAGAAGTGTCTGGGTGCCCTTATAAAAGCCCAGAGGGGAATTAGCAGGGTCTGGGGGACTTTAGAAGCGTCCTGAGGGGCTGTATAAGGGTCTGGGGGCCTTTAGAAGGGTCTTCCGTGGCTCTAGAAGGGTCTGGCGACCTTTAGAAAGGACCTGTGGGGCATTAGAAGGGTCTGGGGGCCTTTAGAATGCTCCTGAGGGGCAGTAGAAGGGTCTGGGGACCTTTAGAAAGGCCCTGACGGGCATTAGAATGGTCTGCGGGCCTTAAGAAGTGTCCTGAGGGGCTCTAGAATGGTCTGGGGGCCTTTATAAAGGTCCTGACGGGCTCTAGAAGGGTCTGGGAACCTTTATAAATGCCCTGAGGGGCATTAGAAGGGTCTGAGGGCCTTTAGAAAGGTCCTGAGGGGCATTAGAAGGGTCTTGTGTCCTTCAAAAGGGTCCTGAAAGGCATTAGAAGGGTCTGGGGGCTTTTAGATGGGTCCTGAGGCAATCTAGAAGGGTCTAGGTGCTGTTACATGGGTCTTGAGGTTCATTAGAAGGGTGTGGAGGCCTTTAGAAAGGCCCTGTGGGGCATTAGAAGGGTCTGGGGGCTTTTAGATGGGTCCTGAGGCAATCTAGAAGGGTCTGGGGGCCTTTACATGGGTCTTGAGGGTCATTAGAAGGGTGTGGAGGCCTTTAGAAAGGCCCTGAGGGCTCTAGAAGGGTCTGGGGGCTATTAGATGCATCCTGAGGGGGTCCAGAAGGGTCTGGGGGCCTTTTTAAAAGCCCTCAGGGGGATTATAAGGGTCTGGGGACCTTTAGAAAGGCCCTGAGTGGCATTAGAAGCGTCTCGGTGCCTTTAGAAATGTCCTGAGGGGCTCTAGAAGGGTCTGGGGGCCTTTAGAAATGTCCTGAGGGGCATTAGAAGGGTATGGGGGCCTTTAGAAAGGCCCTGAGGGGCATTACAAGGGTCTGGGGTCATATAGAAAGGCCCTGAGAGGTTCTAGAAGTGTCTGGGGTACTTTAGAAAGGCCCTGAGGGGCATTAGAAGGGTCTGGGGGCCTTTAGAAGGGTCCTGAGGGGCATTAGAAGGGTCTGGGTGAATTTATAAGGGTCCTGAGGGGCATTAGAAGGGTCTGGGTGCCCTTATAAAAGCCCTGAGGGGAATTAGCAGGGTCTGGGGGACTTTAGAAGGGTCCTGAGGGGCTCTAGAAGGGTCTGGGGGCCTTTAGAAGGGTCTTCAGGGGCTCTAGAAGGGTCTGGGGACCATTAAAAAGGACCTGAGTGGCATTAGAAGGGTCTGGGGGTCTTTAGAATGCTCCTGAGGGGCATTAGAAGGGTCTTGTGTCCTTCGTAAGGGTCCTGAAAGGCATTAGAAGGGTCTGGGGGCTTTTAGATGGGTATTCAGGGGCTCTAGAAAGGTCTGGGGACTTTTAGAAAGGCCCTGTGGGGCATTAGAAGGGTCTGGGGGCCTTTAGAATGCTCCTGAGGGGCAGTAGAAGGGTCTGGGGACCTTTAGAAAGGCCCTGACAGGCATTAGAATGGTCTGCGGGCCTTTAGAAGTGTCCTGAGGGGCTCTAGAATGGTCTGGGGGCCTTTATAAGGGTCCTGATGGGCTCTAGAAGGGTCTGGGAACCTTTATAAATGCCCTGAAGGTCATTAGAAGGGTCTGAGTGCCTTTAGAAAGGTCCTGAGGGGCATTAGAAGGGTCTTGTGGCCTTCATAAGGGTCCTGAAAGGCATTAGATGGGTCTGGGGGCTTTTAGATGGGTCCTGAGGCAATCTAGAAGGGTCTAGGGGCTTTACATAGGTCTTGAGGGTCATTAGAAGGGTGTGGAGGCCTTTAGAAAGGCCCTTAGGGGCTCTAGAAGGGTCTGGGGGCTATTAGAAGCGTCCTGAGAGGGTCCAGAAGGGTCTGGGGGCCTTTTTAAAGGCCCTCAGGGGGATTATAAGGGTCTCGCGGCCTTTAGAAAGGCCCTGAGTGGCATTAGAAGGGTCTGGGTGCCTTTAGAAATGTCCTGAGGGGCTCTAGAAGGGTATGGGGGCCTTTAGAAAGACCCTGAGGGGCATTACAAGGGTATGGGGTCATATAGAAAGGCCCTGAGAGGTTCTAGAAGTGTCTGGGGTACTTTAGAAAGGCCCTGAGGGGCATTAGAAGGGTCTGGGGGCTTTAGAAGGGTCCTGAGGGGCATTAGAAGGGTCTGGGGGCCTTTAGAATGGTCCTGAGGGGGTCTAGAAGGGTCTGGAGGCATTTAAAACTGTCCTGAGAGGCACTAGAAGGGTCTGGGTGCCTTTATAAGGGTCCTGAGTGGCATTAGAAGGGTCTGGGGGCCTTTAGAAGGGTCTTCAGGGTCTCTAGAAGGGTCTGGGGACCTTTAGAAAGGCCCTGTGGGGCATTAGAAGGGTCTGAGGGCCTTTAGAAAGGTCCTGAGGGGCATTAGAAGGGTCTTGTGGCCATCATAACGGTCCTGAAAGGCATTAGAAGGGTCTGGGGGCTTTTAGATGGGTCCTGAGGCAATCTATAAGGGTCTAGGGGCCTTTACATGGGTCTTGAGGGTCATTAGAAGGGTGTGGAGGCCTTTAGAAAGGCCCTGAGGGGCTCTAGAAGAGTCTGGGGGCTATTAGAAGCGTCCTGAGGGGGTCCAGAAGGGTCTGGGGGCCTTTTTAAAGGCCCTCAGGGGGATTATAAGGGTCTCGCGACATTTAGAAAGGCCCTGAGTGGCATTAGAAGGGTCTGGGTGCCTTTAGAAATGTCCTGAGGGGCTCTAGAAGGGTCTGGGGGAATTAAGAAATGTCCTGAGGGGCATTAGAAGGGTATGGGGGCCTGTAGAAAGGCCCTGAGGGGCATTACAAGGGTCTGGGGTCATATAGAAAGGCCCTGAGAGGTTCTAGAAGTGTCTGGGGTACTTTAGAAAGGCCCTGAGGGGCATTAGAAGGGTCTGGGGGCCTTTAGAAGGGTCCTGAGGGGCATTAGAAGGGTCTGGGGGCCTTTAGAATGGTCCTGAGGGGGTCTAGAAGGGTCTGGAGGCATTTAAAACTGTCCTGAGAGGCTCTAGAAGGGTCTGGGTGCCTTTATAAGGGTCCTGAGGGCCATTAGATAGGTCTCGTGGCCATTATAAAAGCCCTGAGGGGAATTAGCAGGGTCTGGGGGACTTTAGAAGGGTCCTGAGGGGCTCTATAAGGGTCTGGGGGCCTTTAGAAGGGTCTTCAGGGGCTCTAGAAGGGTCTGGGGACCTTTAGAAAGGCCCTGTGGGGCATTAGAAGGGTCTGGGGGCCTTTAGAATGCTCCTGAGGGGCAGTAGAAGGGTCTGGGGACCTTTAGAAAGGCCCTGACGGGCATTAGAATGGTCTGCGGGCCTTTAGAAGTGTCCTGAGGGGCTCTAGAACGGTCTGGGGGCCTTTATAAGGGTCCTGACGGGCTCTAGAATGGTCTGGGAACCTTTATAAATGCCCTGAGGGGCAATAGAAGGGTCTGAGGGCCTTTAGAAAGGTCCTGAGGGGCATTAGAAGGGTCTTGTGGCTTTCATAAGGGTCCTGAAAGGCATTAGAAGTGTCTGGGGTCTTTTAGATGGGTCCTGAGGCAATCTAGAAGGGTCTAGGTGCCTTTACATGGGTCTTGAGGGTCATTAGAAAGGTGTGGAGGCCTTTAGAAAGGCCCTGAAAGGCATTAGAAGGGTCTGGGGGCTTTTAGATGGGTCCTGAGGCAATCTAGAAGGGTCAGGGGGCCTTTACATGGGTCTTGAGGTTCATTAGAAGGGTGTGGAGGCCTTTAGAAAGGCCCTGAGGGGATCTAGAAGGGTCTGGGGGTATTAGAAACGTCCTGAGTGGGTCCAGAAGGGTCTGGGGGACTTTTGAAAGGCCCTCAGGGGGATTATAAGGGTCTAGCGGCCTTTAGAAAGGCCCTGAGTGGCATTAGAAGGGTCTGGGTGCCTTTAGAAATGTCCTGAGGGGCTCTAGAAGGGTCTGGGGGCCTTTAGAAATGTCCTGAGGGGCATTAGAAGGGTATGGGTGCCTTTAGAAAGGCCCTGAGGGGCATTACAAGGGTCTGGGGTCATATAGAAAGGCCCTGAGAGGTTCTAGAAATGTCTGGGGTACTTTAGAAAGGCCCTGAGGGGCATTAGAAGGGTCTGGGGGCCTTTAGAAGGGTCCTGAGGGGCATTAGAGGGGTCTGGGGGCCTTTAGAATGGTCCTGAGGGGGTCTAGAAGGGTCTGGAGGCATTTAAAACTGTCCTGAGAGGCTCTAGAAGGGTCTGGGTGCCTTTATAAGGGTCCTGAGGGGCATTAGAAGGGTCTGGGTGCCCTTATAAAAGCCCAGAGGGGAATTAGCAGGGTCTGGGGGACTTTAGAAGGCTCCTGAGGGGCTCTATAAGGGTCTGGGGGCCTTTAGAAGGGTCTTCAGGGGCTCTAGAAGGGTCTGGGGACATTTAGAAAGGCCCTGTGGGTCATTAGAAGGGTCTGGGGGCCTTTAGAAGGGTCTCAGGGATCTAGAAAGTCAGGGCATTTAGATGGTATGCCTTAGAAAGTCCCAGTAGGGCCTCTAGAAGGGTCTGGCGGCCTTTAGAAATGTCCTGAGGGGCTTAGAAGGGTCTGGCGGCCTTTAGAAAGTCCCTGAGGGGCATTAGCAAGGGTCTGGGGCCTTTAGAAGGCTGGGGCATTACAAGGGTCTGGGGGCATTTACTGAGGCTTTAGAAGGTTGCTTTGTAGGCCCTTTGATTTCTGAAAAGGCCCTGAGGGGCATTAGAAGGGTCTGGGGCTTTAGAAAGCCCCTTAATGTTGCTTTAGAAGAGGGGGTCTAGAGGTCTGGAGCATTAAATGCTCCTGAGATGCTCTAAGGGTTGGGCCTTTATAAGGATCCTGAGGGGGCATTAGAAGGTCCTGGGTGCCTTTATAATATTCCTGATTCTAAGGGTCTGGGGGGGTCTGGGAATTTAGGAAGGGTCCTGAGGGCTCTATAAGGGTCTGAGGGCCTTTTAGAAGGGTCCTTAAGGAGCTCTAGAAGGTCTGGGGACCTTTCGAAAGGCTCCTGTGGGGCATTAGAAGGGTCTGGGGGCCTTTTAGAATGCTCCTGAGTGGCAGTAGAAGGGTCTGGGGACCTTCAGAAAGGCCCTGACGGGCATTAGAATGGTCTGCGGGCCTCTTGAAGTGTCCTGAGGGGCTCTAGAATGGTCTGGGGGCCTTTATAAGGGTCCTGACGGGCTCTAGAAGGGTCTGGGAACCTTTATAAATGCCCTGAGGGGCAATAGAAGGGTCTGAGGGCCTTTAGAAAGGTCCTGAGGGGCATTAGAAGGGTCTTGTGGCTTTCATAAGGGTCCTGAAAGGCATTAGAAGTGTCTGGGGGCTTTTAGATGGGTCCTGAGGCAATCTAGAAGGGTCTAGGGGCCTTTACATGGGTCTTGAGGGTCATTAGAAAGGTGTGGAGGCCTTTAGAAAGGCCCTGAAAGGCATTAGAAGGGTCTGGGGGCTTTTAGATGGGTCCTGAGGCAATCTAGAAGGGTCAGGGGGCCTTTACATGGGTCTTGAGGTTCATTAGAAGGGTGTGGAGGCCTTTAGAAAGGCCCTGAGGGGCTCTAGAAGGGTCTGGGGGCTATTAGAAACGTCCTGAGTGGGTCCAGAAGGGTCTGGGGGACTTTTGAAAGGCCCTCAGGGGGATTATAAGGGTCTAGCGGCCTTTAGAAAGGCCCTGAGTGGCATTAGAAGGGTCTGGGTGCCTTTAGAAATGTCCTGAGGGGCTCTAGAAGGGTCTGGGGGCCTTTAGAAATGTCCTGAGGGGCATTAGAAGGGTATGGGGGCCTTTAGAAAGGCCCTGAGGGGCATTACAAGGGTCTGGGGTCATATAGAAAGGCCCTGAGAGGTTCTAGAAATGTCTGGGGTACTTTAGAAAGGCCCTGAGGGGCATTAGAAGGGTCTGGGGGCCTTTAGAAGGGTCCTGAGGGGCATTAGAAGGGTCTGGGGGCCTTTAGAATGGTCCTGAGGGGGTCTAGAAGGGTCTGGAGGCATTTAAAACTGTCCTGAGAGGCTCTAGAAGGGTCTGGGTGTCTTTATAAGGGTCCTGAGGGGCATTAGAAGGGTCTGGGTGCCCTTATAAAAGCCCTGAGGGGAATTAGCAGGGTCTGGGGGACTTTAGAAGGCTCCTGAGGGGCTCTATAAGGGTCTGGGGGTCTTTAGAAGGGTCTTCAGGGGCTCTAGAAGGGTCTGGGGACATTTAGAAAGGCCCTGTGGGTCATTAGAAGGGTCTGGGGGCCTTTAGAAGGGTCTTCAGGGGCTCTAGAAGGGTCTGGGGACCTTTAGAAAGACCCAGTAGGGCATTAGAAGGGTCTGGGTGCCTTTAGAAATGTCCTGAGGGGCTCTAGAAGGGTCTGGGGGCCTTTAGAAATGTCCTGAGGGGCATTAGAAGGGTATGGGGGCCTTTAGAAAGGCCCTGAGGGGCATTACAAGGGTCTGGGGGCCTTTAGAAGGGTTCTGAGGGGCATTTGATTGGTCTGGGGGCATTTAAAAAGGCCCTGAGGGGCATTAGAAGGGTCTGGGGGGCTTTAGAAAGCCCCTTATATGTTCTAGAAGGGTCTGGGGGCCTTTAGAATGCTCCTGAGGGGGTCTAGAAGGGTCTGGAGGCATTTAAAACTGTCCTGAGATGCTCTAGAAGGGTCTGGGTGCCTTTATAAGGATCCTGAGGGGCATTAGAAGGGTCTGGGTGCCTTTATAAAAGCCCTGAGGGGAATTCGCAGGGTCTGGGGGAATTTTAGAAGGGTCCTCAGGGGCTCTATAAGGGTCTGAGGGCCTTTAGAAGGGTCTTCAGGAGCTCTAGAAGGGTCTGGGGACCTTTCTAAAGGCCCTGTGGGGCATTAGAAGGGTCTGGGGGCCTTTTAGAATGCTCCTGATTGGCAGTAGAAGGGTCTGGGGACCTTCAGAAAGGCCCTGACGGGCATTAGAATGGTCTGCGGGCCTCTAGAAGTGTCCTGAGGGGCTCTAGAATGATCTGGGGGCCTTTATAAGGGTCCTGACGGGCTCTAGAAGGGTCTGGGAACCTTTATAAATGCCCTGAGGGGCATTAGAAGGGTCTGAGGGCCTTTAGAAAGGTCCTGAGGGGCATTAGAAGGGTCTTGTGGCCTTCATAAGGGTCCTGAAAGGCATTAGAAGGGTCTGGGGGCTTTTAGATGGGTCCTGAGGCAATCTAGAAGGGTCTGGGGGCCTTTACATGGGTCTTGAGGGTCATTAGAAGGGTGTGGAGGCCTTTAGAAAGGCCCTGAGGGGCTCTAGAAGGGTCTGGGGGCTATTAGAAGCGTCCTGAGGGTGTCCAGAAGAGTCTGGGGGCCTTTTTAAAGGCCCTCAGGGGTATTATAAGGGTCTCAGGGCCTTTAGAAAGGCCCTGAGTGGTATTACAGAGGTCTGGGGTCATATAGATAGGCTCTGAGAGGTTCTATAAGTGTCTGGGGTAATTTAGAAAGGCCCTGAGGGGCATTAGAAGGGTCTGGGGTCATATAGAAAGGCCCTGAGAGGTTCTAGAAGTGTCTGGGGTACTTTAGAAAGGCCCTGAGGTGCATTAGAAGGGTCTGGGGGCTTTTAGAAATGTCCTGAGGGGCTCTAGAAGAGTCTGGGGGCCTTTAGAAAGGCCCTGAGGGGTATTAGAAGGTTCTGGGGGCATTTAGGAAGGCCCTGAGTGGTTCTAGAAGGTTCTTGGGGCCTTTAGAAAGCTCATGAGGGTCATTAGAAGAGTCTGGGGGCCTTTAGAAGGGTCTTCAGGGGCATTAGAAGGGTCTGGGGGCCTTTAGAAAGACCCTGAGTTGCATTAGAAGGGTCCTTAGGGGCATTAGTATGTTCTATGTTGCTTTAGAATGGTCTTGAAGGGCATTACAAGGGTCTGGGGGCCTTTAGAAAGGCCCTGAATAGCTCTAGAAGGGTCTGTTGTCCTTTAGAATTGTCCTGAGGGGCTCTAGAAGAGTCTGGGGGCCTTTAGAAAGGACCTGAAGGGCTCTAGATGGGTCTGGGGGCTTTTAGATGGGTCCTGAAGGGCATTAGATGGGTCTGGGGGACTTTAGCAGGGTCCTGAGGGGATCTGAAAAGTCTGGGGGCCCTTTGAAGTGTCTTGAAAGGCTCTAAAAGGGTCTGCGGGCCTTTAGAAGGGTCCTGAGGGGCACTAGAATGGTCTGGGTGCCTTTAGAAGGGTCTTGAGGGGCTCTAGATGGGTCTGGGGGTCTTTAGAATGGCCCTTAGAGGCGCTAGACGAGTCTGGGGGCCTTTAGAAAGGTTCTGAAGGTCTCTAGAGGGGTCTGGGGTCCTTTAGAAAAGCCCTAAAGGGCATTAGATGGGTCTGGGGGCGTTTAGAAAGGCCCTAAGGGGCATTAGAAGAGTCTGTCGGCCTTTAGAAGGGTCCTGAGGGGCATTAGAATGGGGCGCACCCGCCCTGCCAAACACCCACCCCAAACATTCACCCGTTAGCAATTAAGCACCCACCCCAAACATTCACCCATCAAGCAATTAAGCACCCACCCAACGACAAAACAAATTAATTACATAACCGAGCCCCCAGATAACACTCCTCAAAAAAACCTCTCAAAAACAATGCCTAAAAGAGAAAGCACTCAATCAAAACACACACACAAAAAAACAAAAAAGAAACTAAAAGAAGAAATTTTCAACTCACACAGCCGCCATGTTTCAATCCGGCATCCACCATTTTTAAGCTAACTCCCGCCATTATGAGATCGGGCAGCCACCATTTTTGAATCGGGCGGCGTCCATTTTGAAGCCGGCTCCCGCAATTTCGAGACCGGGCAGCCGCCAGTTTTGAATCGGGCGGCGGCCATTTTAAAGCCGACTCCCGCCATTTTGAGTTCAGGCGGCAACCATTTTTGAATCGGGCGCCGGCCATTTTGAAGCCTACTCCCGCCATATTGAGTTCTGGCGACAACCATTTTTGAATCGGGCGGCGGCCATTTTGAAGCCGAGACCCGCCATTTTGAGTTCAGGCGGCAGCCATTTTTCAAATGGGCGCGGCCATTTTGAAGCCGACTCCCGCCATATTGAGTTCTGGCGGCAACCATTTTTGACTCGGGCGGCGGCCATTTTGAAGCCGACTCCCGCCATTTTGAGTTAAGGCGGCAGCCATTTTTTAATCGGGCGGCGGCCATTTTGAAGCCGACTCCCGCCATATTGAGGTCGGGCAGCCGCCATTTTAGAATAGGGCGGCGGCCATTTTGAAGCCGACTCCCGCCATTTTGTGTTCGGGAAGCCGCCCTTTTTGAATCGGGCGGCGGTCATTTTGAAGCCGATTCTCGCCATTTTGAAGTCCGCCAGCAGCCATTTTAGAATCGGGCGACGGCCATTTTGAAGCCGAATCCCGCCATTTTGAGGTCGGGCACCTGCCATTTTTGAATCGGGCGGCGGCCATTTTGACGCAGATTCCCGCCATTTTTAGGCCCCAAGACCAATCTAGAGCCCCTCAGGTCCTTTCTAAAGGCTCCCAGACTCTTCAAGAGCACCTCAGGACCCTTCTAACAGCCCCTAGACCCATGTAGAGCACCTCTGAACATTTTTAAAAGACCCCAGACCCTTCCAGATCCTTTCAGGTCCTTTCTAAAGGACCCCAAACCCTTCTAGAGCCCCTCAGGACGATTCTAAAGGCCCCCAGACCATTCTAATGCCCCTCAGGACCCTTTTAACAGCCCCCAGACCATTCTAATGCACTTCAGAGCCTTTCTAAAGGCCCCCAGACCATTCAAATGCCCCTCAGGACCCTTTTAAATGCCCCCAGACCCTTCTAATGCCCCTCAGGGCCTTTCGAAAGTACCCCAGACACTTCTAGAACCTCTCAGGGCCTTTCTATATGACCCCAGACCCTTGAAATGCCACTCAGGGCCTTTCTAAATGTCGCGAGACCCTTATCATCCCCCTGAGGGCCTTTAAAAATGCCCCCAGACCCTTCTGGACCCCCTCAGGACGCTTCTAATAGCCCCCAGACCATTCTAGAGCAACTCAGGGCCTTTCTAAAGGCCTCCACACCTTTCTAATGACCCTAAAGACCCATGTAAAGTCCCCTAGACCCTTCTAGATTGCGTCAGGAGCCATCTAAAAGCCCCCAGAACTTTCTAATGCGTTCCAGGGCCTTTCTAAAGGCCTCCACGCCCTTCTAATGACCCTCAAGACCCATGTAAAGGTCCCCAGACCATTCTAGATTGCCTCAGGACCCATCTAAAAGCCCCAAGACCCTTCTAATGCCTTTCAGGACCCTTATAAAGGCCACAAGACCCTTCTAATGCCCCTCAGGACCTTTCTAAAGGCCCTCAGACCCTTCTAATGCCCCTCAGGGCATTTATAAAGGTTCCCAGACCCTTCTAGAGCCCGTCAGGACCCTTATAAAGGCCCCCAGACCATTCTAGAGCCCCTCAGGACACTTCTAAAGGCCCGCAGACCATTCTAATGCCCGTCAGGGCCTTTCTAAAGGTCCCCAGACCCTTCTACTGCCCCTCAGGAGCATTCTAAAGGCCCCCAGACCCTTCTAATGCCCCACCGAGCCTTTCTAAAGGTACCCAGACCCTTCCAGAGCCCCTGAAGACCCTTCTAAAGGCCCCCAGACCCTTCTAGAGCCCCTCAGGACCCTTCTAAAGTCCCCCAGACCCTGCTAATTCCCCTCAGGGCATTTATAAAGGTCCCCAGATCCTTCTAGAGCCCCTCAGGACCATTCTAAAGGCACCCAGACCCTTCTAGAGCCTCTCAGGACAGTTTTAAATGCCTCCAGACCCTTCTAGACCCCCTCAGGACCATTCTAAAGGCCCCCAGACCCTTCTAATGCCCCTCAGGACCCTTCTAAATGCCCCCAGACCCTTCTAATGCCCCTCAGGGCCTTTCTAAAATACCCCAGACACTTCTAGAACCTCTCAGGGCCTTTCTATATGACCCCAGACCCTTGTAATGCCACTCAGGGCCTTTCTAAAGGCCACGAGACCCTTATAATCCCCCTGAGGGCCTTTAAAAAGGCCCCCAGACCCTTCTGGAACCCCTCAGGACTCTTCTAATAGCCCCCAGACCCTTCTAGAGCCCCTCAGGGCCTTTCTAAAGGCCTCCACACCCTTCTAATGACACTCAAGACCCATGTAAAGGCCCCCAGACCCTTCTAGATTGCCTCAGGACCCATCTAAAAGCCCCCAGACCTTTCTAATGCCTTTCAGGGCCTTTCTAAAGGCCTCCACACCCTTCTAATGACCCTCAAGACCCATGTAAAGGCCCCCAGACCCTTCTAGATTGCCTCAGGACCCATCTAAAAGCCCCCAGACCCTTCTAATGCCTTTCAGGACCCTTATAAAGGCCACAAGACCCTTCTAATGCCCCTCAGGACCTTTCTAAAGGAAACCAGACCCTTCTAATGCCCCTCAGGGCATTTATAAAGGTTCCCAGACCTTTCTAGAGCCCGTCAGGACCCTTATAAAGGCCCCCAGACCATTCTAGAGCCCCTCAGGACACTTCTAAAGGCCCGTAGACCATTCTAATGCCCGTCAGGGCCTTTCTAAAGGTCCCCAGACCCTTCTACTGCCCCTCAGGAGCATTCTAAAGGCCCCCAGACCCTTCTAATGCCCCACCGGGCATTTCTAAAGCTACCCAGACCCTTCCAGAGCCCCTGAAGACCCTTCTAAAGGCCCCCAGACCCTTCTAGAGCCCCTCAGTACCCTTCTAAAGTCCCCCAGACCCTGCTAATTCCCCTCAGGGCTTTTATAAGGGCACCCAGACCCTTCTAATGCCCCTCAGGACCCTTATAAAGGCACCCAGACCCTTCTAGAGCCTCTCAGGACAGTTTTAAATGCCTCCAGACCCTTCTAGACCCCCTCAGGACCATTCTAAAGGCGTCCAGACCCTTCTAATGCCCCTCAGAGCCTTTCTAATGTACCCCAGACACTTCTAGAACCTCTCAGGGCCTTTCTATATGACCCCAGACCCTTGTAATGCCACTCAGGGCCTTTCTAAAGGCCACGAGACCCTTATAATCCCCCTGAGGGACTTTAAAACGGACCCCAGACCCTTCTGGACCCAATCAGGACGCTTCTAATATCCCCCAGACCCTTCTAGAGCACCTCAGGGCCTTTCTAAAGGCCTCCGCACACTTCTAATGACCCTCAAGACCCATGTAAAATACCCTAGACCCTTCTAGATTGCCTCAGGACCCATCTAAAAGCCCCCAGACCCTTCTAATGCCTTTCAGGGCCTTTCTAAAGGACTCCACACCCTTCTAATGACACTCAAGACCCATGTAAAGGCCCCCAGACCCTTCTAGATTGCCTCAGGACCCATCTAAAAGCCCCCAGACCCTTCTAATGCCTTTCAGGACCCTTCTAAAGTCCCCCAGACCCTGCTAATTCCCCTCAGGGCATTTATAAAGGTCCCCAGACCCTTCTAGAGCCCCTCAGGACCCTTATAAAGGCACCCAGACCCTTCTAGAACCTCTCAGGACAGTTTTAAATACCTCCAGACCCTTATAGACCCCCTCAGGACTATTCTAAAGGCCCCCAGACCATTCTAATGCCCCTCAGGACATCTATAAAGGTTCCCAGACCCTTCTAGAGCCCGTCAGGACCCTTATAAAGGCCCCCAGACCATTCTAGAGCCCCTCAGGACACTTCTAAAGGCCCGCAGACTATTCTAATGCCCGTCAGGGCCTTTATAAAGGTCCTCAGACCGTTCTACTGCCCCTCAGGAGCATTCTAAAGGCCACCAGACCCTTCTACTGCCACTCCGGAGCATTGTAAAGGGCCCCAGACCCTTCTAATGCCCCACAGGGCCTTTATAAAGGTCCCCAGACCCTTCTAGAGCCCCTGAAGACCCTTCTAAAGGCCCCCAGACCCTTATAGAGCCCCTCAGGACCATTCTAAAGTCCCCCAGACCCTGCTAATGCCCCTCAGGGCATTTAAAAAGGTCCCCAGACCCTTCTAGAGCCCCTCAGGACCATTCTAATGGCACCCAGACTCTTTTAGAGCCCCTCAGGGCCATTCTAAAGACCCGCAGACCCTTCAAGAGCCCCTCAACATCCTTCTAACGGCTCCCTGACCCTTCTAGAGCCCCTCAGGGCCTTTCTAAAGGCCCCCAGACCCTTCTAGAGCCCCTGAGGACACTTCTAAAGTCCCCAAGACCCTTCTAGATCCCCTCAAGAGCCTTCTAAAAGGCCCCAGACCTTTCTAATGCCCCTCAGGGCATTTCTAAAGGCCCCCAGACCTGTCTAATGCCCCTCAAAACCCTTCGAAAGGCCCCGAGACACTTTTAGAGCACCTCAGGACATTTCTAAAGGACCCCAGATCTTTCTAGAGCCCCTCAGGACCCTTCTAAAGGCCCCCAGACCCTTCTAAAGCCCCTCAGGACGATTCTAAAGGCCCCTAGACCCTTCTAATCCACCTCAGGGTCTTTCTAAAGGCCCCCAGACCATTCAAATGCCCCCCAGGACCCTTTTAAAGGCCCCCAGACCCTTCTAATGCACCTCAGGGCCTTTCTAAAGGCCCCCAGACCATTCAAACGCCCTTCAGGACCCTTTTAAAGGACCCCAGACCATTCTAATGCCCCTCAGGACCCTTCTAAAGGCCCCCAGACCATTCTAATGCCCCTCAGGACCCTTCTAAAGGCCCCCAGACCCTTCTAATGCCCCTCAGGGCCTTTCTAAAGTACCCCAGACACTTCTAGAACTTCTCAGGGTCTTTCTATGTGAACCCAGATCCTTGTAATGCCTCTCAGGGCCTTTCTAAAGGCCGCGAGACCCTTATAATCCCCCTGAGGGCCTTTAAAAATGCCCCCATACGCTTCTAGATTGCCTCAGTACCCATCTAAAAGCCCCCAGACCCTTCTAATGCCTTTCAGGGCCTTTCTAAAGGCCTCCACACCCTTCTAATGACCCTCAAGACCCATGTAAAGGCCCCCAGACCATTCTAGATTGCCTCAGGACCAATCTAAAAGCCCCCAGACCATTCTAATGCCTTTCAGGACCCTTATGAAGGCCACAAGACCCTTCTAATGCCCCTCAGGACCTTTCTAAAGGCCCTCAGACCCTTCTAATGCCCCTCAGGGCATTTATAAAGGTTCCCAGACCCTTCTAGAGCCCGTCAGGACCCTTATAAAGGCCCCCAGACAATTCTAGAGCCCCTCAGGACACTTCTAAAGGCCCGCAGACGATTCTAATGCCCGTCAGGGCCTTTCTAAAGGTCCCCAGACCCTTCTACTGCCCCTCAGGAGCATTCTAAAGGCCCCCAGACCCTTCTAATGCCCCACAGGGCCTTTCTAAAGGTCCCCAGACCCTTCTAGAGCCCCTGAAGACCCTTCTAAAGGCCCCCAGACCCTTATAGAGCCCCTCAGGACCCTTCTAAAGTCCCCCAGACCCTGCTAATTCCCCTCAGGGCTTTTATAAGGGCACCCAGACCCTTCTAATGCCCCTCAGGACCCTTATAAAGGCACCCAGACCCTTACAGAGCCTCTCAGGACAGTTTTAAATGCCTCCAGACCCTTCTAGACCCCCTCAGGACCATTCTAAAGGCCCCCAGACCCTTCTAATTTCTCTCAGGACCCTTCTAAAGGCCCCCATACCCTTCTAATGCCCCTCAGGACATTTCTAAAGGCCCCCAGACCCTTCTAGAGCCCCTCAGGACATTTCTAAAGGCACCCAGACCCTTCTAATGCCACTCAGGGCCTTTCTAAAGGCCGCGAGACCCTTATAATCCCCCTGAGGGCCTTTAAAAAGACCCCTAGACCCTTCTGGACCCCCTCAGGACGCTTCTAATTGTCTCCAGACCCTTCTAGAGCCCCTCAGGGCCTTTCTAAAGGCCTCCACACCCTTCTAATGACCCTCAAGACCCATGTAAAGGCCCCCAGACCCTTCTAGATTGCCTCAGGACCCATCTAAAAGCCCCCAGACCCTTCTAATGCCTTTCAGGACCCTTATGAAGGCCACAAGACCCTTCTAATGCCCCTTAGGACCTTTCTAAAGGCCCGCAGACCATTCTAATGCCCGTCAGGGCCTTTATAAAGGTACCTAGACCCTTCTACTTCTCCTCAGGAGCATTCTAAAGACCCCCAGACCCTTCTAATGCCCCTCAGGACCTTTCTAAAGGCCCTCAGACCCTTCTAATGCCCCTCAGGGCATTTATTAAGGTTCCCAGACCCTTCTAGAGACCGTCAGGACCCTTATAAAGGCCCCCAGACCATTCTAGAGCCCCTCAGGACACTTCTAAAGGCCCGACGACCATTCTAATGCCCGTCAGGGCCTTTATAAAGGTCCCCAGACCCTTCTACTGCCCCACAGGAGCATTCTAAAGACCCCCAGACCATTCTAATGCAACTCAGGGCCTTTCTAAAGGTACCCAGACCCTTCCAGAGCCCCTGAAGACCCTTCTAAAGGCCCCCAGACCCTTATAGATCACCTCAGGATCCTTCTAAAGTCCCCCAGACCCTGCTAATGCCCCTCAGGGCATTTATAAAGGTCCCCAGACCCTTCTAGAGACCCTCAGGACCATTCTAAAGGCCCCCAGACTCTTTTAGAGCCCCTCTGGGCCATTCTAAATGCCCGCAGACCCTTCAAGAGCCCCTCAACATCCTTCTAACGGCTCCCTGAAACTTCTAGAGCCACTCAGGGCCTTTATAAAGGCACCCAGACCCTTCTAGAGCCCCTCAGGACACTTCTAAAGGCCCCAAGACCCTTCTAGAGCCCCTGAAGACCCTTCTAGAGGCCCCCAGACCATTCTAGAGCCCCTCAGGACGATTCTAAAGGCCGCCAGACCCTTCTAATCCACCTCAGGGTCATTCTAAAGGCCCCCAGACCATTCAAATGCCCCTCAGGACCATTTTAAAGGTCCCCCGACCCTTCTAATGCACCTCAGGGCCATTCTAAAGGCCCGCAGACAATTCAAATGCCCCTCAGGACCCTTCTATAGGACCCCAGACCCTTCTAATGCCCCTCAGGGCCTTTCTAAAGGCCCCCAGACCATTCAAATGCCTTTCAGAACCCTTCTAAAGGTCCCCAGACCCTTCTAATGCCCTTCAGGACCCTTCTAAAGCCCCCCAGACCCTTCTAATGCCCCTCAGGGCCTTTCTAAAGTACCCCAGACACTTCTAGAACTTCTCAGGGCCTTTCTATATGACCCCAGATCCTTGTAATGCCTCTCAGGGCCTTTCTAAAGCCCGTGAGACCCTTATCATCCACCTGAGGGTCTTTAAAAAGGCACCCAGACCCTTCTAGATTGCCTCAGGACCCATCTAAAAGCCCCCAGACCCTTCTAATGCCTTTCAGGGCCTTTCTAAAGGCCTCCACACCCTTCTAATGACCCTCAAGACCCATGTAAAGGACCCCAGACCATTCTAGATTGCCTCAAGACCCATCTAAAAGCCCCCAGACCCTTCTAATGCCTTTCAGGACCATTATAAAGGCCACAAGACCCTTCTAATGCCCCTCAAGACCATTCTAAAGCCCCCCAGACCCTTCTAATGCCCCACAGGGCCTTTCGAAAGGCCCCCAGACCCTTCTAATGCCCCTCAGGGCATTTCTAAAGGTCCCCAGACCTTTCTAGAGTCCCTCTGGACCAATCTAAAGGCCCCCAGACTCTTTTAGAGCCCCTCAGGACACTTCTAAAGGCCCCCAGACCATTCTAGATCCCCTCAAGACCCTTTTAAAAAGACCCAGACCTTTCAAATGCCCCTCAGGGCATTTCTAAAGGCCCCCAGACCAGTCTAATGCCCCTCAGGACCCTTCTAAAAGACCCGAGACACTTTTAGAGCAACTCAGGATATTTCTAAAGGACCCCAGATCTTTCTAGAGTCCCTCAGGACCCATCTAGAGGCCCCCAGACCCTTCTAGAGCCCCTCAGGACGATTCTAAAGGACCCCAGACCATTCTAATCTACCTCAGGGCCATTCTAAAGGCACCCAGACCCTTCTAATGCCCCTCAGGACCCTTCTAAAGGCCCCCAGACCCTTCTAATGCCCCTCAGGGCCTTTCTAAAGTACCCCAGACACTTCTAGAACCTCTCAGGTCCTTTCTATATGACCCCAGACCCTTCTAATGCCACTCAGGGCCTTTCTATAAGGCCGTGAGACCCTTATAATCCCCCTGAGGGCCTTTAAAAAGGCCCCCAGACCCTTCTGGACCCCCTCAGGACGCTTCTAATAGCCCCCAGACTCTTCTAGAGCCCCTCAGGGCCTTTCTAAAGGCCTCCACACCCTTCTAATGACCCTCAAGACCCATGTAAAGGCTCCTAGACCCTTCTAGATTTCCTCAGGACCCATCTAAAAGCCCCCAGACCCTTCTAATGCCTTTCAGGACCCTTATGAAGGCCACAAGACCCTTCTAATGCCCCTCAGGACCTTTCTAAAGGCCCTCAGACCCTTCTAATGCCCCTCAGGGCATTTATAAAGGTTCCCAGACCCTTCTAGAGCCCGGCAGGACCCTTATAAAGGCCCCCAGACCATTCTAGAGCCCCTCAGGACACTTCTAAAGGCCCGCAGACCATTCTAATGCCCGTCAGGGCCTTTCTAAAGGTCCCCAGACCCTTCTACTGCCCCTCAGGAGCATTCTAAAGGCCCCCAGACCCTTCTAATGCCCTACAGGGCCTTTCTAAAGGTCCCCAGACCCTTCTAGAGCCCCTGAAGACCATTCTAAAGGCCCCCAGACCCTTCTAGATTGCCTCAGGACCCATCTAAAAGCCCCCAGACCCTTCTAATGCCTTTCAGGGCCTTTCTAAAGGCCTCCACACCCTTCTAATGACCCTCAAGACCCATGTAAAGGCCCCTAGACCCTTCTAGATTCACTCAGGACCCATCTAAAAGCCCCCAGACCCTTCTAATGCCTTTCAGGACCCTTATGAAGGCCACAAGACCCTTCTAATGCCCCTCAGGACCTTTCTAAAGGCCCTCAGACCCTTCTAATGCCTCTCAGGGCATTTATAATGGTTCCCAGACCCTTCTAGAGCCCGTCAGGACCCTTATAAAGGCCCCCAGACCATTCTAGAGCCCCTCAGGACAATTCTAAAGGCCCCGAGACCCTTCTAATGCCCGTCAGGGCCTTTCTAAAGGTCCCCAGACCCTTCTACTGCCCCTCAGGAGCATTCTAAAGGCCCCCAGACCCTTCTAATGCCCCACAGGGCCTTTCTAAAGGTCCCCAGACCCTTCTAGAGCCCCTGAAGACCCTTCTAAAGGCCCCCAGACCCTTCTAATGCCCCTCAGGGCCTTTCTAAAGTACCCCAGACACTTCTAGAACCTCTCAGGGACTTTCTATATGACCCCAGACCCTTGTAATGCCCCTCAGGGCCTTTCTAAAGGCCCCCATACCCTTCTAATGCCCCTCAGGACATTTCTAAAGGCCCCCAGACCCTTCTAGAGCCCCTCAGGACATTTCTAAAGGCACCCAGACCCTTCTAATGCCACTCAGGGCCTTTCTAAAGGCCGCAAAACCCTTATAATCCCCCTGAGGGCCTTTAAAAAGGCCCCCAGACCCTTCTGGACCCCCTCAGGACGCTTCTAATAGCCCCCAGACCCTTCTAGAGCCCCTCAGGGCCTTTCTAAAGGACTCCACACCCTTCTAATGACCCTCAAGACCCATGTAAAGGCCCCCAGACCCTTCTAGATTGCCTCAGGACACATCTAAAAGCCCCCAGACCCTTCTAATGCCTTTCAGGACCCTTATGAAGGCCACAAGACCCTTCTAATGCCCCTCAGGACCTTTCTAAAGGCCCTCAGACCCTTCTAATGCCCCTCAGGGCATTTATAAAGGTTCCCAGACTCTTCTAGAGCCCGTCAGGACCCATATAAAGGCCCCCAGACCATTCTAGAGCCCCTCAGGACACTTCTAAATGCCCGCAGACCATTCTAATGCCCGTCAGGGCCTTTCTAAAGGTCCCCAGACCCTTCTAATGACCCTCAAGACCCATGTAAAGGCCCCTAGACCCTTCTAGATTTCCTCAGAACCCATCTGAAAGCCCCCAGACCCTTCTAATGCCTTTCAGGGCCTTTATAAAGTCCTCCACACCCTTCTAATGACCCTCAAGACCAATGTAAAGGCCCCTAGACCCTTCTAGATTGCCTCAGAACCCATCTAAAAGCCCCCAGACCCTTCTAATGCCTTTCAGGACCCTTATGAAGGCCACAAGACCCTTCTAATGCCCCTCAGGACCTTTCTAAAGGCCCTCAGACCCTTCTAATGCCCCTCAGGGCATTTATAAAGGTTCCCAGACCCTTCTAGAGCCCGGCAGGACCCTTATAAAGGCCCCCAGACCATTCTAGAGCCCCTCAGGACACTTCTAAAGGCCCGCAGACCATTCTAATGCCCGTCAGGGCCTTTCTAAAGGTCCCCAGACCCTTCTACTGCCCCTCAGGAGCATTCTAAAGGCCCCCAGACCCTTCTAATGCCCCACCGAGCCTTTCTAAAGGTACCCAGACCCTTCCAGAGCCCCTGAAGACCCTTCTAAAGGCCCCCAGACCCTTCTAGAGCCCCTCAGGACCCTTCTAAAGTCCCCCAGACCCTGCTAATTCCCCTCAGGGCATTTATAAAGGTCCCCAGACCCTTCTAGAGCCCCTCAGGACCATTCTAAAGGCACCCAGACCCTTCTAGAGCCTCTCAGGACAGTTTTAAATGCCTCCAGACCCTTCTAGACCCCCTCAGGACCATTCTAAAGGCCCCCAGACCCTTCTAATGCCCCTCAGGACCCTTCTAAATGCCCCCAGACCCTTCTAATGCCCCTCAGGGCCTTTCTAAAATACCCCAGACACTTCTAGAACCTCTCAGGGCCTTTCTATATGACCCCAGACCCTTGTAATGCCACTCAGGGCCTTTCTAAAGGCCACGAGACCCTTATAATCCCCCTGAGGGCCTTTAAAAAGGCCCCCAGACCCTTCTGGAACCCCTCAGGACGCTTCTAATAGCCCCCAGACCCTTCTAGAGCCCCTCAGGGCCTTTCTAAAGGCCTCCACACCCTTCTAATGACCCTAAAGACCCATGTAAAGTCCCCTAGACCCTTCTAGATTGCCTCAGGACCCATCTAAAAGCCCCCAGACCCTTCTAATGCCTTTCAGGGCCTTTCTAAAGGCCTCCACACCCTTCTAATGACCCTCAAGACCCATGTAAAGGCCCCCAGACCCTTCTAGATTGCCTCAGGACCCATCTAAAAGCCCCCAGACCTTTCTAATGCCTTTCAGGGCCTTTCTAAAGGCCTCCACGCCCTTCTAATGACCCTCAAGACCCATGTAAAGGCCCCCAGACCCTTCTAGATTGCCTCAGGACCCATCTAAAAGCCCCCAGACCCTTCTAATGCCTTTCAGGACCCTTATAAAGGCCACAAGACCCTTCTAATGCCCCTCAGGACCTTTCTAAAGGAAACCAGACCCTTCTAATGCCCCTCAGGGCATTTATAAAGGTTCCCAGACCTTTCTAGAGCCCGTCAGGACCCTTATAAAGGCCCCCAGACCATTCTAGAGCCCCTCAGGACACTTCTAAAGGCCCGCAGACCATTCTAATGCCCGTCAGGGCCTTTCTAAAGGTCCCCAGACCCTTCTACTGCCCCTCAGGAGCATTCTAAAGGCCCCCAGACCCTTCTAATGCCCCACCGGGCATTTCTAAAGCTACCCAGACCCTTCCAGAGCCCCTGAAGACCCTTCTAAAGGCCCCCAGACCCTTCTAGAGCCCCTCAGTACCCTTCTAAAGTCCCCCAGACCCTTCTAATTCCCCTCAGGGCTTTTATAAGGGCACCCAGACCCTTCTAATGCCCCTCAGGACCCTTATAAAGGCACCCAGACCCTTCTAGAGCCTCTCAGGACAGTTTTAAATGCCTCCAGACCCTTCTAGACCCCCTCAGGACCATTCTAAAGGCGTCCAGACCCTTCTAATGCCCCTCAGAGCCTTTCTAATGTACCCCAGACACTTCTAGAACCTCTCAGGGCCTTTCTATATGACCCCAGACCCTTGTAATGCCACTCAGGGCCTTTCTAAAGGCCACGAGACCCTTATAATCCCCCTGAGGGACTTTAAAACGGACCCCAGACCCTTCTGGACCCACTCAGGACGCTTCTAATATCCACCAGACCCTTCTAGAGCACCTCAGGGCCTTTCTAAAGGCCTCCGCACACTTCTAATGACCCTCAAGACCCATGTAAAATACCCTAGACCCTTCTAGATTGCCTCAGGACCCATCTAAAAGCCCCCAGACCCTTCTAATGCCTTTCAGGGCCTTTCTAAAGGCCTCCACACCCTTCTAATGACTCTCAAGACCCATGTAAAGGCCCCCAGACCATTCTAGATTGCCTCAGGACCAATCTAAAAGCCCCCAGACCCTTCTAATGCCTTTCAGGACCCTTATGAAGGCCACAAGACCCTTCTAATGCCCCTCAGGACCTTTCTAAAGGCCCTCAGACCCTTCTAATGCCCCTCAGGGCATTTATAAAGGTTCCCAGACCCTTCTAGAGCCCGTCAGGACCCTTATAAAGGCCCCCAGACAATTCTAGAGCCCCTCAGGACACTTCTAAAGGCCGCAGACGATTCTAATGCCCGTCAGGGCCTTTCTAAAGGTCCCCAGACCATTCTACTGCCCCTCAGGAGCATTCTAAAGGCCCCCAGACCCTTCTAATGCCCCACAGGGCCTTTCTAAAGGTCCCCAGACCCTTCTAGAGCCCCTGAAGACCCTTCTAAAGGCCCCCAGACCCTTATAGAGCCCCTCAGGACCCTTCTAAAGTCCCCAAGACCCTGCTAATTCCCCTCAGGGCTTTTATAAGGGCACCCAGACCCTTCTAATGCCCCTCAGGACCCTTATAAAGGCACCCAGACCCTTACAGAGCCTCTCAGGACAGTTTTAAATGCCTCCAGACCCTTCTAGACCCCCTCAGGACCATTCTAAAGGCCCCCAGACCCTTCTAATTCCCCTCAGGACCCTTCTAAAGGCCCCCATACCCTTCTAATGCCCCTCAGGACATTTCTAAAGGCCCCCAGACCCTTCTAGAGCCCCTCAGGACATTTCTAAAGGCACCCAGACCATTCTAATGCCACTCAGGGCCTTTCTAAAGGCCGCGAGACCCTTATAATCCCCCTGAGGGCCTTTAAAAAGTCCCCCAGACCCTTCTGGACCCTCTCAGGACGCTTCTAATAGCCCCCAGACCCTTCTAGAGCCCCTCAGGGCCTTTCTAAAGGCCTCCACACCCTTCTAATGACCCTCAAGACCCATGTAAAGGCCCCCAGACCCTTCTAGATTGCCTCAGGACCCATCTAAAAGCCCCCAGACCCTTCTAATGCCTTTCAGGACCCTTATGAAGGCCACAAGACCCTTCTAATGCCCCTTAGGACCTTTCTAAAGGCCCGCAGACCATTCTAATGCCCGTCAGGGCCTTTATAAAGGTACCTAGACCCTTCTACTTCTCCTCAGGAGCATTCTAAAGACCCCCAGACCCTTCTAATGCCCCTCAGGACCTTTCTAAAGGCCCTCAGACCCTTCTAATGCCCCTCAGGGCATTTATTAAGGTTCCCAGACCCTTCTAGAGACCGTCAGGACCCTTATAAAGGCCCCCAGACCATTCTAGAGCCCCTCAGGACACTTCTAAAGGCCCGATGACCATTCTAATGCCCGTCAGGGCCTTTATAAAGGTCCCCAGACCCTTCTACTGCCCCACAGGAGCATTCTAAAGACCCCCAGACCATTCTAATGCAACTCAGGGCCTTTCTAAAGGTACCCAGACCCTTCCAGAGCCCCTGAAGACCCTTCTAAAGGCCCCCAGACCCTTATAGAGCACTTCAGGATCCTTCTAAAGTCCCCCAGACCCTGCTAATGCCCCTCAGGGCATTTATAAAGGTCCCCAGACCCTTCTAGAGACCCTCAGGACCATTCTAAAGGCCCCCAGACTCTTTTAGAGCCCCTCTGGGCCATTCTAAATGCCCGCAGACCCTTCAAGAGCCCCTCAACATCCTTCTAACGGCTCCCTGAAACTTCTAGAGCCACTCAGGGCCTTTATAAAGGCACCCAGACCCTTCTAGAGCCCCTCAGGACACTTCTAAAGGCCCCAAGACCCTTCTAGAGCCCCTGAAGACCCTTCTAGAGGCCCCCAGACCATTCTAGAGCCCCTCAGGACGATTCTAAAGGCCGCCAGACCCTTCTAATCCACCTCAGGGTCATTCTAAAGTCCGCCAGACCATTCAAATGCCCCTCAGGACCATTTTAAAGGTCCCCAGACCCTTCTAATGCACCTCAGGGCCATTCTAAAGGCCCGCAGACAATTCAAATGCCCCTCAGGACCCTTCTATAGGACCCCAGACCCTACTAATGCCCCTCAGGTCCTTTCTAAAGGCCCCCAGACCATTCAAATGCCCCTCAGAACCCTTCTAAAGGTCCCCAGACCCTTCTAATGCCCTTCAGGACCCTTCTAAAGCCCCCCAGACCCTTCTAATGCCCCTCAGGGCCTTTCTAAAGTACCCCAGACACTTCTAGAACTTCTCAGGGCCTTTCTATATGACCCCAGATCCTTGTAATGCCTCTCAGGGCCTTTCTAAAGCCCGTGAGACCTTTATCATCCACCTGAGGGTCTTTAAAAAGGCACCCAGACCCTTCTAGATTGCCTCAGGTCCCATCTAAAAGCCCCCAGACCCTTCTAATGCCTTTCAGGGCCTTTCTAAAGGCCTCCACACCCTTCTAATGACCCTCAAGACCCATGTAATGGACCCCAGACCATTCTAGATTGCCTCAAGACCCATCTAAAAGCCCCCAGACCCTTCTAATGCCTTTCAGGACCATTATAAAGGCCACAAGACCCTTCTAATGCCCCTCAAGACCATTCTAAAGCCCCCCAGACCCTTCTAATGCCCCACAGGGCCTTTCGAAAGGCCCCCAGACCCTTCTAATGCCCCTCAGGGCATTTCTAAAGGTCCCCAGACCTTTCTAGAGTCCCTCTGGACCAATCTAAAGGCCCCCAGACTCTTTTAGAGCCCCTCAGGACACTTCTAAAGGCCCCCAGACCCTTCTAGATCCCCTCAAGACCCTTTTAAAAAGACCCAGACCTTTCAAATGCCCCTCAGGGCATTTCTAAAGGCCTCCAGACCAGTCTAATGCCCCTCAGGACCCTTCTAAAAGACCCGAGACACTTTTAGAGCACCTCAGGATATTTCTAAAGGACCCCAGATCTTTCTAGAGTCCCTCAGGACCCATCTAGAGGCCCCCAGACCCTTCTAGAGCCCCTCAGGACGATTCTAAAGGACCCCAGACCATTCTAATCTACCTCAGGGCCATTCTAAAGGCACCCAGACCCTTCTAATGCCCCTCAGGACCCTTCTAAAGGCCCCCAGACCCTTCTAATGCCCCTCAGGGCCTTTCTAAAGTACCCCAGACACTTCTAGAACCTCTCAGGTCCTTTCTATATGACCCCAGACCCTTCTAATGCCACTCAGGGCCTTTCTATAAGGCCGCGAGACCCTTATAATCCCCCTGAGGGCCTTTAAAAAGGCCCCCAGACCCTTCTGGACCCCCTCAGGACGCTTCTAATAGCCCCCAGACTCTTCTAGAGCCCCTCAGGGCCTTTCTAAAGGCCTCCACACCCTTCTAATGACCCTCAAGACCCATGTAAAGGCTCCCAGACCCTTCTAGATTTCCTCAGGACCCATCTAAAAGCCCCCAGACCCTTCTAATGCCTTTTCAGGACCCTTATGAAGGCCACAAGACCCTTCTAATGCCCCTCAGGACCTTTCTAAAGGCCCTCAGACCCTTCTAATGCCCCTCAGGGCATTTATAAAGGTTCCCAGACCCTTCTAGAGCCCGGCAGGACCCTTATAAAGGCCCCCAGACCATTCTAGAGCCCCTCAGGACACTTCTAAAGGCCCGCAGACCATTCTAATGCCCGTCAGCGCCTTTCTAAAGGTCCCCAGACCCTTCTACTGCCCCTCAGGAGCATTCTAAAGGCCCCCAGACCCTTCTAATGCCCTACAGGGCCTTTCTAAAGGTCCCCAGACCCTTCTAGAGCCCCTGAAGACCATTCTAAAGGCCCCCAGACCCTTCTAGATTGCCTCAGGACCCATCTAAAAGCCCCCAGACCCTTCTAATGCCTTTCAGGGCCTTTCTAAAGGCCTCCACACCCTTCTAATGACCCTCAAGACCCATGTAAAGGCCCCTAGACCCTTCTAGATTCACTCAGGACCCATCTAAAAGCCCCCAGACCCTTCTAATGCCTTTCAGGACCCTTATGAAGGCCACAAGACCCTTCTAATGCCCCTCAGGACCTTTCTAAAGGCCCTCAGACCCTTCTAATGCCCCTCAGGGCATTTATAATGGTTCCCAGACCCTTCTAGAGCCCGTCAGGACCCTTATAAAGGCCCCCAGACCATTCTAGAGCCCCTCAGGACAATTCTAAAGGCCCCGAGACCCTTCTAATGCCCGTCAGGGCCTTTCTAAAGGTCCCCAGACCCTTCTACTGCCCCTCAGGAGCATTCTAAAGGCCCCCAGACCCTTCTAATGCCCCACAGGGCCTTTCTAAAGGTCCCCAGACCCTTCTAGAGCCCCTGAAGACCCTTCTAAAGGCCCCCAGACCCTTCTAATGCCCCTCAGGGCCTTTTTAAAGTACCCCAGACACTTCTAGAACCTCTCAGGGCCTTTCTATATGACCCCAGACCCTTGTAATGCCCCTCAGGGCCTTTCTAAAGGCCCCCATACCCTTCTAATGCCCCTCAGGACATTTCTAAAGGCCCCCAGACCCTTCTAGAGCCCCTCAGGACATTTCTAAAGGCACCCAGACCCTTCTAATGCCACTCAGGGCCTTTCTAAAGGCCGCAAAACCCTTATAATCCCCCTGAGGGCCTTTAAAAAGGCCCCCAGACCCTTCTGGACCCCCTCAGGACGCTTCTAATAGCCCCCAGACCCTTCTAGAGCCCCTCAGGGCCTTTCTAAAGGACTCCACACCCTTCTAATGACCCTCAAGACCCATGTAAAGGCCCCCAGACCCTTCTAGATTGCCTCAGGACACATCTAAAAGCCCCCAGACCCTTCTAATGCCTTTCAGGACCCTTATGAAGGCCACAAGACCCTTCTAATGCCCCTCAGGACCTTTCTAAAGGCCCTCAGACCCTTCTAATGCCCCTCAGGGCATTTATAAAGGTTCCCAGACTTTTCTAGAGCCCGTCAGGACCCATATAAAGGCCCCCAGACCATTCTAGAGCCCCTCAGAACACTTCTAAATGCCCGCAGACCATTCTAATGCCTGTCAGGGCCTTTCTAAAGGTCCCCAGACCCTTCTAATGACCCTCAAGACCCATGTAAAGGCCCCTAGACCCTTCTAGATTGCCTCAGAACCCATCTGAAAGCCCCCAGACCCTTCTAATGCCTTTCAGGGCCTTTATAAAGGCCTCCACACCCTTCTAATGACCCTCAAGACCAATGTAAAGGCCCCTAAACCCTTCTAGATTGCCTCAGAACCCATCTAAAAGCCCCCAGACCCTTCTAATGCCTTTCAGGACCCTTTTGAAGGCCACAAGACCCTTCTAATGCCCCTCAGGACCTTTCTAAAGGCCCTCAGACCCTTCTAATGCCCCTCAGGGCATTTATAAAGGTTCCCAGACCCTTCTAGAGCCCGTCAGGACCCTTATAAAGGCCCCCAGACCATTCTAGAGCCCCTCAGGACACTTCTAAAGGCCCGCAGACCATTCTAATGCCCGTCAGGGCCTTTCTAAAGGTCCCCAGACCCTTCTACTGCCCCTCAGGAGCATTCTAAAGGCCCCCAGACCCTTCTAATGCACCACAGGGTCTTTCTAAAGGTCACCAGACCCTTCTAGAGCCCCTGAAGACCCTTCTAAAGGCCCCCAGACCCTTCTAATGCCCCTCAGGGCCTTTCTAAAGGCCCACAGACCATTTAAATGCCCCTCAGAACCCTTCTAAAGGCCCCCAGACCATTCTAATGCCCCTCAGGACCCTTCTAAAGGCCCCCAGACCCTTCTAATGCCCCTCAGAGCCTTTCTAAATTACCCCAGACACTTCTAGAACTTCTCAGGGCCTTTCTATGTGACCCCAGATCCTTGTAATGCCTCTCAGGGCCTTTCTAAAGGCCGCGAGACGCTTATAATCCCCCTGAGGGCCTTTAAAAAGGCACCCAGACCCTTCTAGATTGCCTCAGGACCCATCTAAAAGCCCCCAGACCCTTCTAATGCCTTTCAGGGCCTTTCTAAAGGCCTCCACACCCTTCTAATGACCCTCAAGACCCATGGAAAGGCCCCTAGACCCTTCTAGATTGCCTCAGGACCCATCTAAAAGCCCCCAGACCCTTCTAATGCCTTTCAGGACCATTATGAAGGCCACAAGACCCTTCTAATGCCCCTCAGGACCTTTCTAAAGGCCCTCAGACCCTTCTAATGCCCCTCAGGGCATTTATAAAGGCTCCCAGACCCTTCTAGAGCCCGCCAGGACCCTTATAAAGGCCCCCAGACCATTCTAGAGCCCCTCAGGACACTTCTAAAGGCCCGCAGACCATTCTAATGCCCGTCAGGGCCTTTATAAAGGTCCCCAGACCTTTCTACGGCCCCTCAGGAGCATTCTAAAGGCCCCCAGACCCTTCTAATGGCCCACAGGGCCTTTCTAAATGTCCCCAGACCCTTCTAGAGCCCCTGAAGACCCTTCTAAAGGCCTCCAGACCCTTCTAGAGCCCCTCAGGACCCTTCTAAAGTCCCCCAGACCCTGCTAATTCCCCTCAGGGCTTTTATAAGGGCACCCAGACCCTTCTAATGCCCCTCAGGACCCTTATAAAGGCACCGAGACCCTTCTAGAGCCTCTCAGGACAGATTTAAAAGCCTCCAGGCCCTTCTAGACCCCCTCAGGACCATTCTAAAGCCCCCCAGACCCTTCTAATGCCCCTCAGGACCTTTCTAAAGGCCCTCAGACCCTTCTAATGCCCCTCAGGGCATTTATAAAGGTTCCCAGACCCTTCTAGAGCCCGTCAGGACCCTTCTAAAGGCCCCCAGACCATTCTAGAGCCCCTCAGGACACTTCTAAAGGCCCGCAGACCATTCTAATGCCCATCAGGGCCTTTATAAAGGTACCCAGACCATTCTACTACCCCTCAGGAGCATTCTAAAGACCCCCAGACCCTTCTAATGCCACTCAGGGCCTTTATAAAGGTCTCCAGACCCTTCTAGAGCCCCTGAAGACCTTTCTAAAGGCCCCCAGGCTCTTTTAGAGCCCCTCAGGGCCATTCTAAAGGCCCACACACCCTTCAAGAGCCCCTCAACATCATTCTAACGGAACCCTGACCCTTCTAGAGCCACTCAGGGCCTTTCTAAAGGCACCCAGACCCTTCTAGAGCCCCTCGGGACACTTCTAAAGGCCCAAAGACCCTTCTAGATCCCCTCAAGAGCCTTCTAAAAGGCCCCAGACCTTTCTATTGCCCCTCAGGGCATTTCTAAAGGCCCCCAGACGCGTCTAATGCCCCTCAAAACCCTTCGAAAGGCCCCGAGACACTTTTAGAGCACCTTAGGACATTTCTAAAGGACCCCAGATCTTTCTAGAGCCCTTAAGGACCCTTCTAGAGGCCCCCAGACCCTTCTAGAGCCCCTCAGGACGATTCTAAAGGCCCCCAGAACCTTCTAATCCACATCAGGGTCTTTCTAAAGGCCCCCAGACCCTTCTAATGCTCCTCAGGACCATTTAAAGGCCCCCAGACCCTTCTAATGCACCTCAGGGCCTTTCTAAAGGCCCCCAGACCATTCAAATGCCCCTCAGGACCCTTCTAAAGGCCCCCAGACCTTTCTAATGCCCCTCAGGGCCTTTCTAAAGGCCCCCAGACCATTCAAATGCCCCTCAGAATCCTTCTAAAGGCCCCCAGACCCTTCTAATGCCCCTCAGGACCCTTATAAAGGCCCCCAGACCCTTCTAATGCACCTCAGGGCCTTTCTAAAGTACCCCAGACACTTCTAGAACTTCTCAGGGCCTTTCTATATGACCCCAGATCCGTGTAATGCCTCTCAGGGCCTTTCTAAAGGCCCCCATACCCTTCTAATGCCCCTCAGGACATTTCTAAAGGACCCCAGACCCTTCTAGAGCCCCTCGGGACATTTCGAAAGGCACCCAGACCCGTCTAATGCCACTCAGGGCCTTTCTAAAGGCCGCGAGACCCTTATAATCCCCCTGAGGGCCTTTAAAAAGGCCCCCAGACCCTTCTGGACCCCCTCAGGACGCTTCTAATAGCCCCCAGACCCTTCTAGAGCCCCTTGGGGCCTTTCTAAAGGCCTCCATACCCTTCTAATGACCCTCAAGACCCATGTAAAGGCCCCCAGACCCTTCTAGATTGCCTCAGGACCCATCTAAAAGCCCCCAGACCCTTCTAATGCCTTTCAGGACCCTTATGAAGGCCACAAGACCCTTCTAATTCCCCTCAGGACCATTCTAAATGCCCTCAGACCCTTCTAATGCCCATCAGGGCATTTATAAAGGTTCCCAGACCTTTCTAGATCCCGTCAGGACCCTTATAAATGCCCCCAGACCATTCTAGAGCCCATCAGGACACTTCTAAATGCCCGCAGACCATTCTAATGCCCGTCAGGGCCTTTATAAAGGTCCCCAGACCCTTCTACTGCCCCTCAGGAGCATTCTAAAGGCCCCCAGACCCTTCTAATGCCCCACAGGGCCTTTCTAAAGGTCCCCAGACCGTTCTAGAGCCCCTGGACACCCTTCTAAAGGCCCCCAGACCCTTCTAATGCCCCTCAGGACGCATCTAAAGTCCCCCAGACCCTGCTAATTCCCCTCAGGGCTTTTATAAGGGCCCCCAGACCCTTCTAATGCCCCTCAGGACTTTTATAAAGGCACCCAGACCCTTCTAGAGCCTCTCAGGACAGTTTTAAATGCCTCCAGACCCTTCTAGACCCCCTCAGGACCATTCTAAAGGCCCCCAGACCCTTCTACTGCCACTCAGGACCCTTCTAAAGGCCCCGAGACCCTTCTAATGCCCCTCAGGGTCTTTCTAAAGGCCCCCAGACCCTTCTAATGCCCCTCAGGGCCTTTCTAAACGTCCCCAGAGCCTTATAGAGCCCCTGAAGACCCTTCTAAAGGTCCCAGACCCTTCTAATGCCCCTAAAGGCCTTTCTAAATTACCCCAGACACTTCTAGAACCTCTCAGGGCCTTTCTATATGACCCCAGACCCTTCTAATGCCTCTCAGGGCCTTTCTAAAGGTCGCTAGACCCTTATAATCCCCCTGAGGGCCTTTTAAAAGCCCCCCAGACCCTTCTGGACCCCCTCAGGACGCTTCTAATAGCCCCCAGACCCTTCTAATGAACCCCAGGGTCTTTCTAAAGGCCTCCACACATTTCTAGTGACCCTCAAGACACATGTAAAGGCCCCCAGACCCTTCTAGATTGCCTCAGGACCCATCTAAAAGCCCCCAGACCCTTCTAATGCCTTTCAGGGCCTTTCTAAAGGCCTCCACACCCTTCTAATGACCCTCAAGACCAATGTAAAGGCCCCTAGACCCTTCTAGATTGCCTCAGAACCCATCTAAAAGCCCCCAGACCCTTCTAATGCCTTTCAGGACCATTATGAAGGCCACAAGACCCTTCTAATGCCCCTCAGGACCTTTCTAAAGGCCCTCAGACCCTTCTAATGCCCCTCAGGGCATTTATAAAGGTTCCCAGACCCTTCTAGAGCCCGGCAGGACCCTTATAAAGGCCCCCAGACCATTCTAGAGCCCCTCAGGACACTTCTAAAGGCCCGCAGACCATTCTAATGCCCGTCAGGGCCTTTCTAAAGGTCCCCAGACCCTTCTACTGCCCCTCAGGAGCATTCTAAAGGCCCCCAGACCCTTCTAATGCCCCACCGAGCCTTTCTAAAGGTACCCAGACCCTTCCAGAGCCCCTGAAGACCCTTCTAAAGGCCCCCAGACCCTTCTAGAGCCCCTCAGGACCCTTCTAAAGTCCCCCAGACCCTGCTAATTCCCCTCAGGGCATTTATAAAGGTCCCCAGACCCTTCTAGAGCCCCTCAGGACCATTCTAAAGGCACCCAGACCCTTCTAGAGCCTCTCAGGACAGTTTTAAATGCCTCCAGACCCTTCTAGACCCCCTCAGGACCATTCTAAAGGCCCCCAGACCCTTCTAATGCCCCTCAGGACCCTTCTAAATGCCCCCAGACCCTTCTAATGCCCCTCAGGGCCTTTCTAAAATACCCCAGACACTTCTAGAACCTCTCAGGGCCTTTCTATATGACCCCAGACCCTTGTAATGCCACTCAGGGCCTTTCTAAAGGCCACGAGACCCTTATAATCCCCCTGAGGGCCTTTAAAAAGGCCCCCAGACCCTTCTGGAACCCCTCAGGACGCTTCTAATAGCCCCCAGACCCTTCTAGAGCCCCTCAGGGCCTTTCTAAAGGCCTCCACACCCTTCTAATGACCCTAAAGACCCATGTAAAGTCCCCTAGACCCTTCTAGATTGCCTCAGGACCCATCTAAAAGCCCCCAGACCCTTCTAATGCCTTTCAGGGCCTTTCTAAAGGCCTCCACACCCTTCTAATGACCCTCAAGACCCATGTAAAGGCCCCCAGACCCTTCTAGATTGCCTCAGGACCCATCTAAAAGCCCCCAGACCTTTCTAATGCCTTTCAGGGCCTTTCTAAAGGCCTCCACGCCCTTCTAATGACCCTCAAGACCCATGTAAAGGCCCCCAGACCCTTCTAGATTGCCTCAGGACCCATCTAAAAGCCCCCAGACCCTTCTAATGCCTTTCAGGACCCTTATAAAGGCCACAAGACCCTTCTAATGCCCCTCAGGACCTTTCTAAAGGAAACCAGACCCTTCTAATGCCCCTCAGGGCATTTATAAAGGTTCCCAGACCTTTCTAGAGCCCGTCAGGACCCTTCTAAAGGCCCCCAGACCATTCTAGAGCCCCTCAGGACACTTCTAAAGGCCCGCAGACCATTCTAATGCCCGTCAGGGCCTTTCTAAAGGTCCCCAGACCCTTCTACTGCCCCTCAGGAGCATTCTAAAGGCCCCCAGACCCTTCTAATGCCCCACCGGGCATTTCTAAAGCTACCCAGACCCTTCCAGAGCCCCTGAAGACCCTTCTAAAGGCCCCCAGACCCTTCTAGAGCCCCTCAGTACCCTTCTAAAGTCCCCCAGACCCTTCTAATTCCCCTCAGGGCTTTTATAAGGGCACCCAGACCCTTCTAATGCCCCTCAGGACCCTTATAAAGGCACCCAGACCCTTCTAGAGCCTCTCAGGACAGTTTTAAATGCCTCCAGACCCTTCTAGACCCCCTCAGGACCATTCTAAAGGCGTCCAGACCCTTCTAATGCCCCTCAGAGCCTTTCTAATGTACCCCAGACACTTCTAGAACCTCTCAGGGCCTTTCTATATGACCCCAGACCCTTGTAATGCCACTCAGGGCCTTTCTAAAGGCCACGAGACCCTTATAATCCCCCTGAGGGACTTTAAAACAAACCCCAGACCCTTCTGGACCCACTCAGGACGCTTCTAATATCCACCAGACCCTTCTAGAGCACCTCAGGGCCTTTCTAAAGGCCTCCGCACACTTCTAATGACCCTCAAGACCCATGTAAAATACCCTAGACCCTTCTAGATTGCCTCAGGACCCATCTAAAAGCCCCCAGACCCTTCTAATGCCTTTCAGGGCCTTTCTAAAGGCCTCCACACCCTTCTAATGACCCTCAAGACCCATGTAAAGGCCCCCAGACCATTCTAGATTGCCTCAGGACCAATCTAAAAGCCCCCAGACCCTTCTAATGCCTTTCAGGACCCTTATGAAGGCCACAAGACCCTTCTAATGCCCCTCAGGACCTTTCTAAAGGCCCTCAGACCCTTCTAATGCCCCTCAGGGCATTTATAAAGGTTCCCAGACCCTTCTAGAGCCCGTCAGGACCCTTATAAAGGCCCCCAGACAATTCTAGAGCCCCTCAGGACACTTCTAAAGGCCGCAGACGATTCTAATGCCCGTCAGGGCCTTTCTAAAGGTCCCCAGACCATTCTACTGCCCCTCAGGAGCATTCTAAAGGCCCCCAGACCCTTCTAATGTCCCACAGGGCCTTTCTAAAGGTCCCCAGACCCTTCTAGAGCCCCTGAAGACCCTTCTAAAGGCCCCCAGACCCTTATAGAGCCCCTCAGGACCCTTCTAAAGTCCCCAAGACCCTGCTAATTCCCCTCAGGGCTTTTATAAGGGCACCCAGACCCTTCTAATGCCCCTCAGGACCCTTATAAAGGCACCCAGACCCTTACAGAGCCTCTCAGGACAGTTTTAAATGACTCCAGACCCTTCTAGACCCCCTCAGGACCATTCTAAAGGCCCCCAGACCCTTCTAATTCCCCTCAGGACCCTTCTAAAGGCCCCCATACCCTTCTAATGCCCCTCAGGACATTTCTAAAGGCCCCCAGACCCTTCTAGAGCCCCTCAGGACATTTCTAAAGGCACCCAGACCATTCTAATGCCACTCAGGGCCTTTCTAAAGGCCGCGAGACCCTTATAATCCCCCTGAGGGCCTTTAAAAAGTCCCCCAGACCCTTCTGGACCCTCTCAGGACGCTTCTAATAGCCCCCAGACCCTTCTAGAGCCCCTCAGGGCCTTTCTAAAGGCCTCCACACCCTTCTAATGACCCTCAAGACCCATGTAAAGGCCCCCAGACCCTTCTAGATTGCCTCAGGACCCATCTAAAAGCCCCCAGACCCTTCTAATGCCTTTCAGGACCCTTATGAAGGCCACAAGACCCTTCTAATGCCCCTTAGGACCTTTCTAAAGGCCCGCAGACCATTCTAATGCCCGTCAGGGCCTTTATAAAGGTACCTAGACCCTTCTACTTCTCCTCAGGAGCATTCTAAAGACCCCCAGACCCTTCTAATGCCCCTCAGGACCTTTCTAAAGGCCCTCAGACCCTTCTAATGCCCCTCAGGGCATTTATTAAGGTTCCCAGACCCTTCTAGAGACCGTCAGGACCCTTATAAAGGCCCCCAGACCATTCTAGAGCCCCTCAGGACACTTCTAAAGGCCCGATGACCATTCTAATGCCCGTCAGGGCCTTTATAAAGGTCCCCAGACCCTTCTACTGCCCCACAGGAGCATTCTAAAGACCCCCAGACCATTCTAATGCAACTCAGGGCCTTTCTAAAGGTACCCAGACCCTTCCAGAGCCCCTGAAGACCCTTCTAAAGGCCCCCAGACCCTTATAGAGCACTTCAGGATCCTTCTAAAGTCCCCCAGACCCTGCTAATGCCCCTCAGGGCATTTATAAAGGTCCCCAGACCCTTCTAGAGACCCTCAGGACCATTCTAAAGGCCCCCAGACTCTTTTAGAGCCCCTCTGGGCCATTCTAAATGCCCGCAGACCCTTCAAGAGCCCCTCAACATCCTTCTAACGGCTCCCTGAAACTTCTAGAGCCACTCAGGGCCTTTATAAAGGCACCCAGACCCTTCTAGAGCCCCTCAGGACACTTCTAAAGGCCCCAAGACCCTTCTAGAGCCCCTGAAGACCCTTCTAGAGGCCCCCAGACCATTCTAGAGCCCCTCAGGACGATTCTAAAGGCCGCCAGACCCTTCTAATCCACCTCAGGGTCATTCTAAAGTCCGCCAGACCATTCAAATGCCCCTCAGGACCATTTTAAAGGTCCCCAGACCCTTCTAATGCACCTCAGGGCCATTCTAAAGGCCCGCAGACAATTCAAATGCCCCTCAGGACCCTTCTATAGGACCCCAGACCCTACTAATGCCCCTCAGGTCCTTTCTAAAGGCCCCCAGACCATTCAAATGCCCCTCAGAACCCTTCTAAAGGTCCCCAGACCCTTCTAATGCCCTTCAGGACCCTTCTAAAGCCCCCCAGACCCTTCTAATGCCCCTCAGGGCCTTTCTAAAGTACCCCAGACACTTCTAGAACTTCTCAGGGCCTTTCTATATGACCCCAGATCCTTGTAATGCCTCTCAGGGCCTTTCTAAAGCCCGTGAGACCTTTATCATCCACCTGAGGGTCTTTAAAAAGGCACCCAGACCCTTCTAGATTGCCTCAGGTCCCATCTAAAAGCCCCCAGACCCTTCTAATGCCTTTCAGGGCCTTTCTAAAGGCCTCCACACCCTTCTAATGACCCTCAAGACCCATGTAATGGACCCCAGACCATTCTAGATTGCCTCAAGACCCATCTAAAAGCCCCCAGACCCTTCTAATGCCTTTCAGGACCATTATAAAGGCCACAAGACCCTTCTAATGCCCCTCAAGACCATTCTAAAGCCCCCCAGACCCTTCTAATGCCCCACAGGGCCTTTCGAAAGGCCCCCAGACCCTTCTAATGCCCCTCAGGGCATTTCTAAAGGTCCCCAGACCTTTCTAGAGTCCCTCTGGACCAATCTAAAGGCCCCCAGACTCTTTTAGAGCCCCTCAGGACACTTCTAAAGGCCCCCAGACCCTTCTAGATCCCCTCAAGACCCTTTTAAAAAGACCCAGACCTTTCAAATGCCCCTCAGGGCATTTCTAAAGGCCTCCAGACCAGTCTAATGCCCCTCAGGACCCTTCTAAAAGACCCGAGACACTTTTAGAGCACCTCAGGATATTTCTAAAGGACCCCAGATCTTTCTAGAGTCCCTCAGGACCCATCTAGAGGCCCCCAGACCCTTCTATAACCCCTCAGGACGATTCTAAAGGACCCCAGACCATTCTAATCTACCTCAGGGCCATTCTAAAGGCACCCAGACCCTTCTAATGCCCCTCAGGACCCTTCTAAAGGCCCCCAGACCCTTCTAATGCCCCTCAGGGCCTTTCTAAAGTACCCCAGACACTTCTAGAACCTCTCAGGTCCTTTCTATATGACCCCAGACCCTTCTAATGCCACTCAGGGCCTTTCTATAAGGCCGCGAGACCCTTATAATCCCCCTGAGGGCCTTTAAAAAGGCCCCCAGACCCTTCTGGACCCCCTCAGGACGCTTCTAATAGCCCCCAGACTCTTCTAGAGCCCCTCAGGGCCTTTCTAAAGGCCTCCACACCCTTCTAATGACCCTCAAGACCCATGTAAAGGCTCCCAGACCCTTCTAGATTTCCTCAGGACCCATCTAAAAGCCCCCAGACCCTTCTAATGCCTTTTCAGGACCCTTATGAAGGCCACAAGACCCTTCTAATGCCCCTCAGGACCTTTCTAAAGGCCCTCAGACCCTTCTAATGCCCCTCAGGGCATTTATAAAGGTTCCCAGACCCTTCTAGAGCCCGGCAGGACCCTTATAAAGGCCCCCAGACCATTCTAGAGCCCCTCAGGACACTTCTAAAGGCCCGCAGACCATTCTAATGCCCGTCAGCGCCTTTCTAAAGGTCCCCAGACCCTTCTACTGCCCCTCAGGAGCATTCTAAAGGCCCCCAGACCCTTCTAATGCCCTACAGGGCCTTTCTAAAGGTCCCCAGACCCTTCTAGAGCCCCTGAAGACCATTCTAAAGGCCCCCAGACCCTTCTAGATTGCCTCAGGACCCATCTAAAAGCCCCCAGACCCTTCTAATGCCTTTCAGGGCCTTTCTAAAGGCCTCCACACCCTTCTAATGACCCTCAAGACCCATGTAAAGGCCCCTAGACCCTTCTAGATTCACTCAGGACCCATCTAAAAGCCCCCAGACCCTTCTAATGCCTTTCAGGACCCTTATGAAGGCCACAAGACCCTTCTAATGCCCCTCAGGACCTTTCTAAAGGCCCTCAGACCCTTCTAATGCCCCTCAGGGCATTTATAATGGTTCCCAGACCCTTCTAGAGCCCGTCAGGACCCTTATAAAGGCCCCCAGACCATTCTAGAGCCCCTCAGGAC
>JAUMJK010001563.1:0-31470 GCA_033558105.1 Coccyzus lansbergi | reverse complement strand
GGTGGGGAGCACCGCTAGGGGGAGCACTTTGGGGGACACTGGGCGGGGGGGGGCACAAGGTGGGGAGCACCGCTAGGGGGAGCACTTTGGGGGACACCGGGGGGGGGGGGGCACAGGGTGGGGAGCACCGGGGAGAGAGCACTGGGGGGGGGACTGAGGTGGGGGGGCAGAGGGTGGGGGGAACACAGGGTGGGGAGCACCGGGGAGAGAGCACTGGGGGGAAACTGGGGGGGGGGGGAGCACTGGGGGGGGTGCAGAGTGAGGAGCACCGGGGGGGGGGGGGGGGGGACTGTGGGGGAGCATCGCTAGGGGGAGCACAGGGGAGAGAGCACTGGGGGGGGGCACAGGGTGGGGAGCATCGTGGGGGGAGCACAGGGTGGGGGGAGCACAGGGTGGTGAGCACCGGGAAGAGAGCACTGGGGGGGGGACAGAGGGTGGGGGGAGCACAGGGTGGGGAGAACGAGAGGGGAAGCACTATGGGGGGGAGCACTTTGTGGGGGCACGGGGTGGGGGGGGGGGAGCACAGTGTGGGGAGCACTTGGGAGGGGGAACCGGGGTGGGGGGAGTGCACAGGGTGGGGGGCACGGGGGAGGGGGGGAACTGGGGGGGGGGCTCTTGGGGGGGCACCGGAGGGAGAACTGTGGAGGGGGGGGTCCCCCACCTGAACCGCACTTGGGGGGGGGGTAGCACTGGGGAGGGAGAACGGGGGGGGGGGCAGCACTGGGGTGGGGGGCACTGGGATGGCAATTGAACCAACCTGTGTAACCGTGACCTGATGTAACCCTGACCTGATGTAACCCTGACCCCCCTGTACCCCCATTCCAGCCTCTTGGCCCTATGGACTCGCTTCTCTGTCTCTTGGTTGCTGCTTGGGATGGTGACCAACCGGGGAGGGGGGGGACTGGGAGGAGGGGGGCACTGGGGGCTCCGGGGCTGCAGCGACCCCCAGAATCACAGAATCACAGAACGACCAGGTTGGAAGAGACCCATCGGATCGTCGAGCCCAATCACTCGATGGTCTCTTCCAACCTGGTGATTCTATGATCCTAAGGGTCTCAGGATGAGGTGGCTCTGGACGTGGAGGTTGGGTTGGGAGCTCTGGTGCACATAGAATCATAGAACAACCAGGTTGGAAGAGACCCATCGGATCTTCGAGTCCAACCATTCCTATCTAACACTAAACCAAGTCCCTCAAGACCTCATCCACCCGTCCCTTAAACACCTCCAGGGAAGGGGAATCAACCCCCTCCCTGGGCAGCCTATTCCAATGATCAATGACCCTTTCTGGGAAAAACTTCCTCCTAATCTCTAGCCTAAATCTGCCCTGGTGGAGCTTGAGGCCTTGAGGCCTGTCCCTTGGGAGAAGAGCCCAACTCCCTCCTCTCCACAACCTCCTCTCCGGGAGTTGCAGAGGGCAATGAGCTCTCCCCTCCACCGGTGCCGGTGTCCCTGTCCGTGTCCCCACCGGTGTCCCCACCGGTGCTGGTCTTGTCCCTGCCGTTACCGGTTTTCTCCTCGTTCCCCATTCCCGGTCCCCCGGTTCCCTATTCCCCCCCAGTTCCCATCCCCGTTCCCGACTCCATCCATTCCCGGTTCCCGGTCCCAGTTCCCTATTCCCCCCTGTTCCCATCCCCATTCCTTATTCCCTCCTGTTCCCATCCCAGTTCCCTATTCCCCCTGTTCCCATCCCAGTTCCCTATTCCCCCTATTCCCATCCCAGTTCCCTATTCCCTGTTCCCGGTTCCCTATTCCCCCTGTTCCCATCCCATTCCCTATTCCCCCTGTTCCCATCCCAGTTCACTATTCCCCCTGTTCTCATCCCCATTCCCTATTCCCCTATTCTCATCCCCATTCCCTATTCCCCCTGTTCCCATCCCCATTCCCTATTCCCCCTGTTCCCATCCCTGTTCCCTATTCCCCCTATTCCCTATCCCCATTCCCTATTCCCCCTGTTCCCATCCCCATTCCCTATTCCCCCTATTCCCTATCCCCATTCCCTATTCCCCCTGTTCCCATCCCTGTTCCCTATTCCCCCTGTTCCCTATCCCCATTCCCTATTCCCCCTGTTTCCATCCCCATTCCCTATTCCCCCTGTTCCCTATCCCCATTCCCTATTCCCCCTATTCCCTATCCCCATTCCCTATTCCCCCTGTTCCCATCCCTGTTCCCTATTCCCCCTATTCCCCCTATTCCCTATCCCCATTCCCTATTCCCCCTGTTTCCATCCCTGCTCCCCATTCCCCCTATTCCCTATCCCCATTCCCTATTCCCCCTGTTCCCTATCCCCATTCCCTATTCCCCCTATTCCCTATCCCCATTCCCTATTCCCCCTGTTCCCTATCCCCATTCCCTATTCCCCCTATTCCCTATCCCCATTCCCTATTCCCCCTGTTCCCATCCCCATTCCCTATTCCCCTGTTCTCATCCCGGTTCCCTATTCCCCCTGTTCTCATCCCGGTTCCCTATTCCCCCTGTTCCCATCCCCATTCCCTATTCCCCCTATTCTCATCCCCATTCCCTATTCCCCCTGTTCCCTATCCCCCTGTTCCCTATTCCCCCTGTTCCCATCCCAGTTCTCTGTTCCCATCCCTGTTCCCTATTCCCTCTGTTCTCTATTCCCCCTGTTCCCATCCCCATTCCCTATTCCCCCTATTCCCTATCCCCATTCCCTATTCCCCCTGTTCCCATCCCCATTCCCTATTCCCCCGTTCCCATCCCCATTCCCTATTCCCCCTGTTCCCATCCCCATTCCCTATTCCCCCTATTCCCTATCCCCATTCCCTATCCCTATTCCCCATTCCCTATTCCCCCTGTTCCCATCCCCATTCCCTATTCCCCCTATTCCCTATCCCCATTCCCTATCCCCATTCCCCATTCCCTATTCCCCCTGTTCCCATCCCCATTCCCTATTCCCATCCCCATTCCCTATTCCCCCTGTTCCCATCCCCATTCCCTGTTCCCATCCCCGTTCCCTATTCCCTATCCCCATTCCCCATTCCCTATTCCCCCTGTTCCCATCCCTGCTCCCTATTCCCCCTGTTCCCATCCCCGTTCCCTATTCCCCCTGTTCCCATCCCCGTTCCCTATTCCCATCCCCGTTCCCTATTCCCTATCCCCATTCCCTATTCCCCCTGTTCCCATCCCCGTTCCCTATTCCCATCCCCGTTCCCTATTCCCTATCCCCATTCCCTATTCCCCCTGTTCCCATCCCCATTCCCTATTCCCCCTGTTCCCCATCCCCATTCCCTATTCCCCCTATTCCCATCCCCCTTCCCTATTCCCCCTGTTCCCATCCCCATTCCCTATTCCCATCCCCATTCCCTATTCCCATCCCATTCCCTATTCCCCCTGTTCCCATCCCCGTTCCCTATTCCCATCCCCATTCCCTATTCCCATCCCTGTTCCCTATTGCCCCTGTTCCCTATCCCCCTGCTCTGTGTCCTCCTTGCCGCTGGGTGGCGCTGCGGTCGGTGTCTCTCTGGCGGAAGCGGCGGCCGCTGGTGGGGGGGGGGGGGGGGGGTGTGGGGGGGGCGGGGCGGCGCCTTTGTGTGCCGGAGCCGGGATGGTGCTGGGCTCGGGCGGGTAAGGAGCGCCGGACCGTGGCCCCTCTACCCCCCACTCTACCCCCCACAACCCCTCCTGCTGCCTCCCCACATCTCCCTTCACCGCCCCAACCCGAGCCCCTCGCTTCACACCCACTTCCAGCCCCCCCCGGGCATCCCCAGCACCCCCTCCCCCCCCCCTCCCCCATCCTCCCGGTGCTCCCGGTTTGGGGTTCCAGCCCCCACTCTCCTTCCTTCTTCTCGTTTCCCTCCTGCCCAATCTCCCCTGGAATCGCCCCTCCCGGTGCTCTCGGGGCTGGAGAGCGTCTCCCCTTTGAAGCCCTCCCCGGTCGGTCTTGTCCCCATCTCTATCCCCATCCCATACTCACCCCATCTCCATCCCCTTCCTCATCCTCGTCTCCATCCCGTTCCCCTTCCTCGTTCCCCATTTCCATCCCCAAACTCATCCCCTAACTCGTTCCCCATCTCCATCCCCTATCTCCATCCCCTTCCTCGTCTCCATCCCATTCCCCTTCCTCGTCCCCCTCTCCATCCCCTTCGTCGTCTCCATCTCCATCCCCTTCCTCCTTCCCCGTTTCCATCCCCTAACTCATCCCCCAACTCATCCCCCTCTCTATCCCCTTCCTCGCTCCCCTTCTCCATCCCCTTCTTCATCTCCATCCCCTTCCTCATCCCCATCCTCATCCTCTTCCTTGTTCCCCCTCTCCATCCCCTTCCTCGTCTCCATCTCCATCCCCTTCCTCGTTCCCCATTTCCATCCCCTAACTCATCCCCCAACTCGTTCCCCTCTCCATCCCCTTCCTCGTCTCCATCCCCTAACTCATTCCTCATCTCCATCCCGTTCCCCTTCCTCATCCCCATCTCCATCTTGTTCCTCATCCTCGTCCCCCTCTCCATCCCCATCTCCATCTCCATCTCCATCCCCATCTCCATCTCCATCCCCCTCTCCATCCCCTTCCTCATCCTCATCTCCATCCCCTTCCTCATCCTCATCTCCATCCCCTTCCTCATCCTCATCTCCATCCCCTTCCTCATCCTCATCTCCATCCCCTTCCTTGCTTCCCGTCTCTATCCCCTTCCTCGTCTCCATCTCCATCCCCTTCCTCGTCCTCATCTCCATCCCCTTCCTTGTCCCCATCTCCATCCCCTTCCTCATCTCCATCCTCATCCCTGTCGAAATCCCCATCTCCATCCCCTTCCTCATCTCCATCTCCATCCCCTTCCTCGTCTTCATCTCCATCTCGTTCCTCGTCCTCATCTCCATCCCCTTCCTCGTCTCCATCTCCATCTCGTTCCTCGTCTTCATCTCCATCCCCTTCCTCATCTCCATCCCCTTCCTCGTCCCCCTCTCCATCCCCTTCCTCGTCCCCCTCTCCATCCCCTTCCTCGTCTCCATCTCCATCCCCTTCCTCGTCTCCATCTCCATCTCGTTCCTCGTCTTCATCTCCATCCCCTTCCTCATCCCCATCCCCTTCCTCATCCCCCTCTCCATCCCCTTCCTCATCCCCATCTCCATCCTCCTCCTCGCAGCCCTCTCCAGCAGGGACCACCTCTTCCCCCATCCCTCCGTCCCAGGGTCGGGGGTCACCCCCTCCTCAGCTCCCTTTTACCATTCCCTTCATCAGGAACCCCTTTCCCTTCAAACTCCCGCTCTCTCCGTGGACTCCCAGGGTCTTCGTGGGAGGAGAAGGGAGGGAATGTGGGACAGAGGAGGGAGTTTGTTGCCCTCTGGGTGGCCTGAGAGCCACGGGACAAGCTGGAAGGACGAGCTCAGGTGGGAATCGCTGGTGCTGTGAGCTCTGGTTGCTCAGAGATGGACTGGGAAGCGATGGGAAGGACGCCTTGCGCGTCCTTCCCATCGCTTCCCAGTCCATCTCTGAGCTTCCAGGCTGAGTTCCCACCAGTCTCCATCTAAGCTGCTCTGCTGCTCCTTCTCTGTGACTTCTTGGGAAGCCTCGGGTAGGACCTCTTCGTTAAGATATTAATTGTGCGCGTTTTCCTCTCGGCAGAGCCTCTCGCTCTGCCGGTTCCTGGACGCCGAGCGCCTCCCGATGAGCTCGTGAAGAAGCCGCCGACCAGGAGGAGAGGAGCTCTCGGCCTCGGCTGCTAAGATGGGCATGAGGATCAAGCTGCACAGCACCAACCACCCCAACAACCTCTTGAAGGAGCTCAACAAGTGCCGTCTCTCCGAGACCATGTGCGACGTCACCATCCTGGTGGGCACTCGCTCCTTCGCCGCCCACAAGGCCGTCCTGGCCTGCGCCGCCGGCTACTTCCAGAACCTCTTCCTCAACACGGGCCTGGACGCCGCCAGGACCTACGTGGTGGATTTCATCACCCCGGCCAACTTCGAGAAGATCCTCAGCTTCGTCTACACCTCGGAGCTCTTCACCGACCTGATCAACGTGGGGGTTATTTACGAGGTGGCCGAGCGCTTGGGCATGGAGGACCTGCTGAAGGCTTGTCACTCCACCTTCCCGGACCTGGAGAGCTCGGCCATCCCCAAGCAGCCTTCTCTGGCCATGAGCGAGAGCCGCTCGGGCCCCCTGAGCAGCACCTCCTCGGAGCAGAGCCACTCGCTGGGGGAAATGCGAAGCGGCGGCGAACATTTTGGCCCCGAACGGAATTACCTCTTGGCCGGGGAGGTGGGGGGCGGCTACAAAGAGGACGACAGGAGCACCGTGAGCGACGTCAACCAGACGCTTCCCCTGCTGCACCCGCAGCCTCCCAAAGCGGAGCAGGAGTCGGAGCAAGGGCCGTTCGCCCCCGGCGCCAGCCTGGCCACCCAGGCTGGGGTCACCATGGTGGTTCAAAGCACCACCGGCGGCTCCTGCCAGCAGTACAAGGTCCAGAGCAACGGCGACTACGGCAAAGGCGGCTTCTTCGCCGCCGACGCTTCCCTCGACGTCTCCACGGGGAGCAACTCCTGCCCCAGCAACAGCGACCACTCCAAAGAGCAAGGCTTCGGGCAGATGGACGAGCTCCAGCTGGAGGATCTGGGTGAGGACGAGCTGCAGTTCGAAGACGCCGGCGAGGAGCTGGGCCCCTCGGAAGAGGTCATCGAGCTGAGCGACGACAGCGAAGAGGAACTGGCCTTCGAGAGCGACAGCCGGGACAGCAAGGCCATGCCCTGCCAGGTGTGCAAGAAGGTCCTGGAGCCCAACATCCAGCTGATCCGCCAACACGCCAGAGACCACGTGGACCTCCTCACCGGCAACTGCAAAGTCTGCGAGACCCACTTCCAGGACCGCAACTCCAGGGTGACTCACGTGCTGTCCCACATCGGCATCTTCCTCTTCTCCTGCGACATGTGCGAGACCAAGTTCTTCACCCAGTGGCAGCTGACGCTGCACCGACGGGACGGGGTCTTCGACAACAACGTCATCGTGCACCCCAGCGACCCTCTGCCGGGGAAGGCGGCCGTCTTCGGGGGAGGCCCCGGGGCGGAGCTGGCCTGCGCCGCCTGCGGGAAGCCCTTGGCGAAAGATTTCCACACCGTCCGCAGCCACATCCTGGACCACGTCAACCTGAAGAGCCAGACGTGCGCCGTGTGCGACCAGCGGCACCTCAGCCTCTGCAGCCTCCTGTGGCACACGCTGTCCCACTTGGGCGTCTCCGTCTTCTCCTGCTCCGTCTGCGCCAGCAGCTTCGTGGACCGGCACCTCCTGGAGAAGCACTTGGCCGTCCACCAGAGCGCCGAGGAGGCCCTTTTCCGCTGCCGCTTCTGCGGACAGAGCTTCAAGCTGGAAGCCGCCTATCGCTACCACGTCAGCCAACACAAGTGCGGGGGCAGCCTGGACCTCCGTCCCGGCTTCGGAGAGCGGCTCCAGCCGCAGAGCCAGCACAAGCGGAAGCTCCCGGAGGAGTTTCTGAGCGAAGACTTGGCTCTGCAAAGCCAAGCGGGCAACAGCAAGTACAGCTGCAAGGTGTGCGGCAAGAGGTTCGCTCACACCAGCGAGTTCAACTACCACCGGCGCATCCACACCGGCGAGAAGCCCTACCAGTGCAAGGTGTGCCACAAGTTCTTCCGCGGCCGCTCCACCATCAAGTGCCACCTGCGGACGCACTCGGGGGCCCTCATGTACCGCTGCACTGTCTGCGGCCACTACAGCTCCACGCTCAACCTGATGAGCAAGCACATCGGGGTCCACAAGGGCAGCCTCCCCCCCGACTTCACCATCGAACAGACTTTCATGTACATCATCCACTCCAAAGACGCCGAGAAGAACCCCGACAGCTGATGGGGCGAGGACGGGCAGGGCCAGCCAAGGAGCGAACGCAGAGCTGCGGAAGAGCCGTGTCGTTTGTTTCATTTAAGGGTCGGGGACGGATCCTCCTCCTCCTCCTCCTCCTCCTCCTCCTCCACCGTTGGGTTCCTTAGGCCTTGCCAGAGCGCGTTAGGTGGTGCCAATTGTACAAATCAACACCACGTGACCTGCATCGCTGTCCCGAGAAGTCTGTCGTGTTGACTTTACCTCTGGTCCCGTTAGAGGCCGTCGAGTTCTGTGTTTTTAGCGTTTCTCACTAGGTTTGGAATCTAGATTTTTTTTTTTTTTTTTAAAAATTTTTTTTTTTAACCCCTTTTAACCCACTTGACTAGGCTGACCCACCCCTCACCCCAGGTCTGAGCTTGTCCACAAACTGATGCTGCTAAGATTTTTTTTTTTTTTCACACTTGACCTCAGTAGGGAGGTGCAGAGCCAGAGCAGGACGGTGCTGGACTCAGAGAAAAAGAAGGAAAATAGTTAAAAAAAAAAAAAAAAAAGACTCGTTCTGGGGTCCTGCTGCTGTCGCCAGGAGGTGAGGAACGTCCGTGTCACAGAATCGACCTCAAAGCTGTTGCTCCGTTGCAGGGAGATGAGGAGGAGGATGAACGGGAAGGAGATGGTCACCGGGAGCCCTGCTGGAGCCGGGAGCCCGGTCGGGGCTTCTCTTCCACGCGTGGGACGTGCTGCTCGCCCCATAAACCCATCTGCGAGGGAGGAACAACCCCAGCTCGCTCAGAGGCCCAGCAGCGAGGCGGCTGCGTGGATCTCTCTGGAGTCGCAGCTTCAGGAGGCCTTTGGGGATGGTGTGTGGCTCCTGCCAACCTGCACCAGCATCTCCTCACGCGTCCAGCTCTGCTGGTGCCTCCTGGGGCTGCCGGATGCCGCTGATGGTGCCAGTCCCGGCAGGTGAGATGTGATGAAGCTGTTGCCGTCTCTCCCACGAAGGCACCTCTGGCCGAGGACTCCTCTCTGCGGAAGGGAAGAGCCCCTCGTGTGGCTTCCACCAGGGATTTCCTTGGCCTGGACGTGGCTCTCTGCGGCCTGGACGCAGATTTCTGCGTCCAGGACGCGGAGAGCCACGTCCAGGCCACGGAGAGCCACGTCCAGGCCGCGGAGATCCACGTTCTGGCCTCTGCTGTGACGTGAGCTCTTCAGCTTTAGCCAAACTGGGGCTGGAAGTTCAGCTCCTTCTGGCTCTCGGCTCCGGCAACCAGTGGGAGCTTTGGCTCAGCTTCTCCTGCCGGCGCTCCCGGCCGCGGTGGCTTCTCCCGGCTTTGCCGGCGAGGTCAGCCTCGTGCCGGCAGTGTGTTTACACCAGGAAGGGTGGGGATCGGCTTTTTTTCCCCCCCCCCACCCTCCACCCTGTTATCCTGCTGTGGGGCAGAGGTGGAGAGGAGCCAGCTCTGACTGCCCTCGCTAACTCATTCTACCTCACAAAACAGGAAGCGCTTTGGGGGCCTTCGTTTTACCTCGGTTGTGGTGATTGGGCTCCCGTGCTCTCCTGTGAAGATGTGCTGATAACGAAACTCGTGATTTCCAACCCCGTGAAACTCATCCCATCCCACTTCCCACACACACACCCCCACCCACACCCCCCTTCTCTCGGAGGGACAACCCTGTGGGGGACGAGGGATGCGTCTGGTGGTTCTAGGAGTTCCGGGGAGGGGGGGTTACTCGGCCCTCTCCGTGTGGCCTTGGGCAAGTAGTCACGTCACCGCTTTTGCCTCAGTTTCCTCATCTGTAAAATGAGGCTGGTGACTCTTGACCTACCTCCTGGGAGCACAGTGGCCAACGAGGGGCTGGGGAGACGTGGGGCGCTGGGTGAGTTCTGAGCTCTCCGACAGCCTCCAGCCTTTCCCGTTCCGCGCCAGTTCCTTCCAGGTTTGCTCCTGTTCCAGCTTCTCCAGCTGCCTTCGGCCTCGGCCCCATCGCAGCGATGGACGGAGTGGGAAGTGGGACTGTGCGCGTGGGGTCGGTGGCTCTGGGCTTTGCTGGTGTCGGGAGCAGGAGGAGTTCCCATCCCAAGCAGAGAGGAGCTGGTGGTGTTCCCTGGAGGGGTTTCAGAGATGGATGAGCAGGGCCGTGGGTTAGCGGTTGATGGGAATGGTTTGACTCGGTGATCCGGTGGGTCTTTTCCACCCTGGCGATTCTGTGCTGGCAGTGGAGGCTCCTGGCGGTGCCCGAGCTCCCAGGGCCGAGCGGCAGCAGGAGAGCTGGGACGGCCCCTCCGTGCCCAGCTCTGTCCCTTTTCCACCGCCGCACATCCTCAGTGTTCGCTCCCGGCCCCTCGGAGGCCGTGGGCCCACACTCACCTACCTCGCCCGGGGCCCACGGGAGGTTTGACCCGTGTGGGCAAAGTGCTTTGGGATCCTGTGGGCGCGAGGGGGGAGACGCAGGCAGGAGCTCTTGCGGGAAGCCCCGACGCAACCCCCTGCTCCAGCTCCTACACCACCAAACTCCATTCAATCCCCTCTTTCTCACGGGATCCGGGTCCCTTTACCAGAGTAATTAAGCCGAAGGAAGAGTTAATTGCTGTCTAACCTTTCGTTACGTTGATCGTAGGTACTGACCTCCTGGTATTTAAGTGTTTACTATCTATTGCTGTAAAGTTTTGTATATTTTGTAAGCTCCCCGGCAGTAGACGTCCACGATCGTTGTACATCGGGTTCTTTTCTACTCATTGTTCAGCACAAAGTGTGGTTTTTATTTAGAATAATAAAATGGAAAACGGTGACCTCTTGCGCTCGGGCTGCTTCACACAACTCGCTTCTGGGGGTGTGCGGGTGGTGGGTCTCCCTCTCCAGGGTTGTCCAGCAGAGCTCGGGAGCCTCTTCCTCAGCTGCTCCTCATAGGGCCTGTTCTCCAGCCCCTTCACCGGCTTCGTTGCTCTTCTCTGGACTCTCTCCAGAGCCTCAACATCCTTCTTGTGCTGAGGGGCCCACAACTCAACACAGGATTCGAGGAGCGGCCTCCCCAGTGCTGAGTCCAGAGGGAGAAGAACCTCCCTGGCCCTGCTGGTCACACCATTTCTGATCCAAACCAAGATGCCCTTGGCCTTCTTGGCCCCCTGGGCCCCTGCTGGCTCAGTGGATGCTTGAAACTGTGGTGAGTACTTGGTGATGGCTCAGGAGACCAGGGTAGAACCAGCTCACCCTGAGGGGAACGTGGAGCTTTAGGAGGGATCTGGCTGGAACATCCAGCCAGAGCTCTGTGGCTTGTGGAGCCCCAGTCGCTGCACGAGGGTTTGTTTGAGGCTCTGGAGCGAGTGCAGAGAAGAGCCATGAAGCTGGGGAAGGGGCTGGAGGAGAAGAGGAGTGGCTGAGAGAGCTGGGGGGGGTTTCTCCTGGAGAAGAGGAGGCTGAGGGGAGACCTCATTGCTCTCTGCAACTCCCTGAGAGGAGGTTGTGGAGAGGAGGGAGCTGGGCTCTTCTCCCAAGGGACAGGCCGAGAGGGAATGGCCTCAAGCTCCACCAGGGGAGACTCAGGATGGACATCAGGATGGAATATTCTATGGAAAAGGGTCGTTGGGTGCTGGAAGAGGGAGGGGGTTGAGTCCCCTTCCCTGGAGGGTTTAAGGGACGGGTGGACGAGGTGCTGAGGGACATGGGTTAGTGATTGATGGGAATGGTTGGACTCCATGATCCAGGAGGTCTTTTCCAACCTGGTGCTTCTATGATTCTATGATCTGAGGCTGCTCTGGCCTCAAGGTTTATGAACAAAGTCCCAGACGCATTGGGAGAGTCAAAAACCACGACTTTAATAGCTCAAATACTGAGTTTTACATGTTTTGAGTAACTTGCAATCGAATATGTTGCTGTCCTGGTTACGTCTCACCTCGAGCACCTCCTGTCTGTGTCCTCGGCTTTGATTTCTTCCCTGGGAGGAGCAGAACGAAGCCTGCGCTGCTAAACCCACGACACCGGCTTCTTCCCCAGGTACGGAATGAAATTTTCCTCTCTGAGAGGCAGAGTTGGTGTTTTCTGCGGCCGTTGGCGGCAAGAGGGGAAGAGCCTTGAGGCGCTGACTGAATCTGTGAGCAGCAAACCCTTCCCAACCCTTTGGTGATAACCAAGCGCTCCTGTTGACCCCTGATCCCAGCGGCTCCGCAGCCCAGGACATCCTGCTCCCCCCTGCCCCGAGCATCCTGCCCCGAGATCTGCTTAGTCTTCGCTTTTTTTTTTTGTGTCCCGATGCGTTTCTCGAGCGGCTCAAGGCCTTCGGGAAAGATTTATGGGCTGCTGGTTCGACCTTCCCCTGCCGGAGGCCTGACCCGCAGCGCGTGGAATCCGGGTAAGGACGAGCTTTCTCCGGATGCTCCGGTTCCTCGTGCAGCCCTGAAGGTTTGTGCACGCGTTCGCACTCCCCCGGGGCCACTTGGATTGTAAAAAGGAGTGCGCGCAAAGGGCTTTCGGAGCCTCCCGAAGGATAGAAACGTGCCTGGTAACCTCAAGAACCCACTGGGAGATGCTCTGAAGGCATCTAGGTTCAGCAGGATGGGGCTTCTGCTCCCAAACTCCCCCTGGCATGTGCACCAGGTCCGTTGGGAGCAGCCGTTTCCAGCCTAACCTGGTGGTGTTTTAATCATCCTAATTTCCTTCGGGGTTTGCGAAGCTGCTCACGGAGTTGCCGACCTCAGGGGGTTCCTCCCCACGTCACGGCTCAGCTCCGCGCTCGGTGATGCCTTCGTTGCTGGAGAATGCGGCTCTCAGCCCCTCACTGGGCACTGGGGGCTTCGAAGGAAGGAGTTGCCTCTCTCCGCTTGGGATGGAAAGACCCTTGAGTGGGCATCAGGTTGAGGGGTTGCAGAGCTTGGGAAGGATGGGATCGTGTCCCCCAAATCCCGTGGTGTGGAGGCAGCTTTGCAGGATTTGTGTCCAGGATTCCCAGCAGGCAGAGCAAAGCACTTTGTACAGCAAGTGCTTCGTGTGGAAAACAGGAAATATCCTTTTCTCTTGTTTCTCCTGTTAAGTTGAAGGGTCCTGCCCTTGGGCCACAACAACCCTGAGCAGCTCCAGACCAGGAGAAGTCTGGCTGGAAAGGGCCTGGAGGAGAAGGACCTGGGGGGGTTTGGTTGAAGAGGAGGCAGCAGGGGCCCAGGTGGCCAAGAAGGCCAAGGGCATCCTGGCTTGGAGCAGAAATGGTGTGACCAGCAGGGCCAGGGAGGTTCTTCTCCCTCTGGACTCAGCACTGGGGAGGCCGCTCCTTGAATCCTGTGTCCAGTTCTGGGCCCCTCAGCACAAGAAGGATGTTGAGGCTCTGGAGAGAGTCCAGAGAAGAGCCACGAAGCTGGGGAAGGGGCTGGAGAAGAAGAGGAGCGGCTGAGAGAGCTGGGGGGGTTTCTCCTGGAGAAGAGGAGGCTGAGGGGAGACCTCATTACTCTCTGCAACTCCCTGAAAGGAGGTTGTGGAGAGGAGGGAGCTGGGCTCTTCTCCCAAGGGACAGGACGAGAGGGAATGGCCTCAAGCTCCACCAGGGGAGGCTCAGGATGGACATGAGGATAAAATATTTCATGGAAAGGGTCGTTGGGCACCGGAACGGGGAGGGGGTTGAGTCCCCTTCCCTGGAGGGTTTAAGGGACGGGTGGCCGAGGTGCTGAGGGACATGGGTTAGTGATTGATGGGAACGGTTGGGCTCCGTGATCCGATGGGTCTCTTCCAACCTGGTGATTCTGTGATTCTATAAATTGGTCTGACACAGCCTCACGCTGGAGGCAAAGAGGCTGTCGCTCTCTGCTCCACCTCAGGCCACGCTTGGTGTCCTCCGAGCACAGGAGGTTCCCAGCCGAGAGGTGTTTAAATGCCAAGTGTCTACTCATCCCCAGGAAAACCATCAATGGACGGACCTTCCCCGAGCCCAACCACTTGCCGGTGACAAGCGGGAGAGCCCGATCCCCTCTAATCGGAAGGGCTGTTGTCCTTGGTGATGACGATGGAGTGCTGAGTGCTGGAGGAGGAGTTGCCTGCGCCCCTGTGGTCGTCCTGCTCCTTGGGGATGTACTTCACCACGGCCGAGATGAGTTTGCTGCGGAAGTTTTTGCTGAGGAAGTTGTAGAGGACGGGGTTGAGGACGCAGTGGAGGAGGGTGAAGCAGTCGATGACGTCGTAGAAGAAGTAGAGGAGGTGAGCGAAGGAGCAGTGGAGGACGATGTGGCTGCCGTCCAGGGTGAGGAGGGTGAGCACCACGTGGAAGGGCAGCCAACTGCAGAGGAAGACGACGATGTAGGCGTAGATGAGCAGGCAGTGCTTGCGGCTCTCCGGCTTGGAGCGCCTGATCAACTTGGCCGTCAGGACGTTGAAGACGGTGATGATGGGGAAGGGGACGAGGAAGCCGACGGTGGTGGTGGCCAAGCTGACGGCCAACGCCCACTCGTCGTAGGTCTCGAAGGGAGCCATGAAGATGCAGACGGGCTCCCCGGTGTTGACCAGCTGCATGTGGGCCACCTCCATGAAGGGGATGGCGGCCGCCAAGACCCAGCAGCAGGCGCAGAGGAGGCGGCGAGCGCGGTGCTGGTGCCGGCGCCAGAAGGGGGAGGAGCCGGCCAGGGTGACGTAGCGATCCACGCTCAGGCAGGTGAGGAGGAAGATGCTGGCGTACATGTTGGCGAAGTAGAAGTAGTGCGTGAAGCGGCAGAGGAAGCTGCCCCAGAGCCAGGTGTAGTCCAGCATCACCTCCAGCATCCAGATGGGCAGCGAGAGCAGCACCCCCAGGTCGGCCATGGCCATGTTGAGGACGTAGAGGTTGACCAGGCTCTTGCGGCCCCGCGCCTGCCAGTTGACCCAGATGACCAGCAGGTTCTCCACCAGCCCCACCACGAAGATGAGCAGGTAGAGGATGAAGAGGGTGACGCGCTTGACGTTCTCGTCCAAGCCGAACTCGCAGAAGGTGTAGGTGTAGTTCAGCAGCTGGAAGAGCTCAGACCAGTTGTGGTAGTCGCCGAACTCGGTCAGGACAGTGTGTGCCTCGGGGGGAGCAGTGGTCGCCTCGGCCATCCTGGTAGCTGCAAGGAAAGGGAAAACAGCAGGTTGGGGCTCAGCAGCTGCACCGAGCAGGACAGCTTGAAAAGGCAGCGAGACGGCCAATGGTTCCTGTCGACACTCAGTCATTGAATCATAGAACAACCAGGTTGGAAGAGACCCATCGGATCAGCAAGTCCAACCATTCCTATCAAACACTAAACCATGTCCCTCAGGACCTCGTCCACCCGACCCTTAAACACCTCCAGGGAAGGGGAATCAACCACCTCCCTGGGCAGCCTATTCCAATGCCCAATGACCCTTTCTGGGAAAAACTTCCTCCTAATCTCCAGCCTAAACCTCCCCTGGTGGAGCTTGAGGCCATTCCCTCTCGTCCTGTCCCCTGTCCCTTGGGAGAAGAGCCCAGCTCCCTCCTCTCCACAACCTCCTTTCAGGTAGTTGGAGAGAGCAATGAGGTCTCCTCTCAGCCTCCTCTTCTCCAGGATAAACCCCCCCAGCTCTCTCAGCCGCTCCTCATAGGGCCTGTTCTCCAGCCCCTTCACCAGCCTCGTTGCTCTTCTCTGGACTCGCTCCAGAGCCTCAACATCCTTCTTGTGCTGAGAGTACTCATGGGCAGCTCTGGAAAGACCCTTCTCTGTTTGTCTTTAAATCCAGTGTTTCCTCTCATGGTAGGAACAGGCTGGATCCATGGGCTGAGACCAACGGCAGGAGGGTTAACGAGGCCAAACGGCGGATCCTGCACTTGGAGGAGAGGGAATGGCCTCAAGCTCCACCAGGGGAGGCTCAGGATTGACATCAGGATAAAATATTTCAGGGAAAGGGTCACTGTGCACTGGAACAGGGAGGGGGTTGAGTTGCCCTCCCTGGAGGGTTTAAGGGACGGGTGGACGAGGTGCTGAGGGACATGGGTTAGTGATTGATGGGAGTGGTTGGACTCCATGATCCAAAATGGGTCTCATCCAACCTGCTGATTCTGTGATTCTTTGATTCCCTCTCTCAGCCCTCAAGCAACACGATGCCCGCATCAGGCAATAACTTCCCATCCCGGCCACGACCACCAGCCCCGTGCCCTGCACCCAATCGTGTTCCCAGGAGGCAGATGGACCCTGTCCTGCACCCAGGACCATCAGAGCGAAGGGACAGAGGATGGGTGAGAGCAGCCACCAGCCCCAAGGCTGAGCAGCACCAGGCGTTGCGGCAACGGAGCTGAGAACCTTGGAGCAACCGGTGTCTGGGGAAGATGCCCACTCATGCTGTCCCCCCCTGACACCTCCGGAGAACCTGTCCTCTCCTGCAGAAACCAGCTGAGAGGCCCCCAGACTGCTGAAGGTGCTGGTGACCACATCTCCTCATCTCCACACCAGCAAGAAGCCCCTGTCTCCACCCCAGCCCTGGATAATTCAGGTTATTCCTGAAGGCAGCCGCCCACCCAGGAGCCGCCGGCACTTCCAAGAAGGTGAGAAAATTATATAAACTTAAGGGAAACGCGGTTGACCTCCACATCCTTTTATTGCCCCAAGCGCGAGAGCTCTGATCCCGGCGCAGCTGTATCCGCAGCCGCGGACCCCGTCCAGCTTCGCACTTCTGGAGGAGCTCACAGGACCGATGATTCCTTTGGGAAATCTCAGAGCTCTCAGAGCTCGGGGAGTCCCCCAGCCGAACATCCCCACAGGAGCATCACCCTGTGGCTTCACCTGCCCACTCCCAACACCTCAGTGGAGACGAGAGTGCGACCACAGGGCTGGAGTCTCCATCCCCAAAGCTCCTTGACCCTCACCCAGCAGCAAATCCCAAGAGAAGCTGGTGGGATGGAGAAGAAATGTCTTACCGGTGGCAGAAGCGAAGGCTGCTGGAGCTGGAGCGGCTGCCGGAGCTGGAGGGGCTCCTGGGGGAGCACAGAGATCCTCTCGGCTCAGCAGCTCGTGAGCCTCTGGGGGAGCAGAGCGATCGCCGGGACACGGTGCTCAGGGTGGGCTTGGTGGTTGCTTCCCGGCAGGAAATGACCATCGTGGTCTGATATCCTGAGACAGCCCAGAGCCGGTGACATCGGACTCGAATTCCAGCCCAGAGCTCAGCTCCCGCTGCGTTTTTGTCACAGGGTTGGGGATGGAGTGGGAGGCTCGGGGCAGGTGTCAGTGTGGGAGCTGAGGATGTGGAGGTCATGGAATCACAAGGTTGGAAAAGACTCATCGGATCATCGAGTCCAGCCGTTCCCATCAATCACTAACCCATGTCCCTCAGCACCTCGTCCACCCGTCCCTTAAACCCTCCAAGGAAGAGGACTCAACCAGGTGGAGCAAGAGGCTCTAGGTAGTGTTTATCGGATGTGAAGATGAGCAGGAGGCTCTGGGAAGGTGTCAATTGGATGTGGAGATGGAGCAGGAGGCTCTGGGAAGGTGTCGATTGGATGTGGAGATGGAGCAGGAGGCTCTGGGAAGGTGTCGATTGGATGTGGAGATGGAGCAGGAGGCTCTGGGCAGGTGTAGATGTGGGAGCTGAGGATGTGGGGATGGAGCTGGAGGCTCCAGGCTGTGTCAATGCACAAGCTGTGGATGTGGAGATGGAGCTGGAGGCTCTGGGCAGGTGTCAATTGGATGTGGGGATAGGGCAGGAGGCTCTGGGAAGGTGTCAATTGGATGTGGGGATGGAGCAGGAGGCTCTGAGCTAGTGTCAATTGGATGTGGGGATGGAGCTGGAGGCTCTGGGCAGGTGTCGATGTGGGAGCTGAGGATTTAGGGATGGAGCTGGAGGCTCTGGGCAGGTGTCGATGCACAAGCTGTGGATGTGGAGATGGAGCTGGAGGCTCTGGGCAGGTGTCAATGTGGGAGCTGTGGATGTGGAGATGGAGCAGGAGGCTCTGAGCTGGTGTCAATTGGATGTGGAGATGGGGCAGGAGGCTCTGGGAAGGTGTCGATTGGATGTGGAGATAGAGCAGGAGGCTCTGGGCAGGTGTCGATGTGGGAGCTGAGGATGTGGGGATGGAGCTGGAGGCTCCAGGCTGTGTCAATGCACAAGCTGTGGATGTGGAGATGGAGCTGGAGGCTCTGGGAAGGTGTCAATGTGGGAGCTGTGGATATGGATATGGGGCAGGAGGCCCTGGGAAGGTGTCAATTGGATGTGGAGATGGAGCAGGAGGCTCTGGGAAGGTGTCGATTGGATGTGGAGATGGAGCAGGAGGCTCTGGGAAGGTGTCGGTGTGGGAGCTGAGGATGTGGGGATGAAGCAGGAGGCTCTGGGAAGGTGTCGATGTGGGAGCTGTGGATGTGGATATGGGGCAGGAGGCCCTGGGAAGGTGTCAATTGGATGTGGAGATGGAGCTGGAGGCTCTGGGCAGGTGTCAATGTGGGAGCTGTGGATGTGGAGATGGGGCAGGAGGCCCTGGGAAGGTGTTAGTTGGATGTGGGGATGGAGCAGGAGGCTCTGGGCAGGTGTCCACATACAAGCTGTAGGTGTGGGGATGGAGCAGGGCTCCCTGAGGCCCCTCCAGGCTGGTCCCCTGCGCCGTCACCCCTGCAGGACCCACTGCTCTGGGGACTGGCTCCTGCCCAGGTCCTGCTGTGAGCACCAGGAGGTGAAGGTGCATCCTTGGGCATGGACGAGCCATGAGCCTGGTCCTCTGCTGCCTCTGGGAGGCCTCAGATGGGCTGGATGAGCCCGAGGGTTGCGGAGAAAGGGCCGAAAGCTGCTTGGCTCTGCCAGGACAGCGTTGCTGTCGCTCCGAGCTGCTGCCGGAGGTGATGGGTGACGGCGATAGCCGCGGAAGCACCTCTGGCTGAGCAGCAATTAATCACTGAGCTGGGATTGCCTGGCGCTTTGGCAGGGGAAGGGAGAGGGCTCCAGCCTTGTCTGGGCACTGGGGAGGGGGCCGAGCGGCAGAGAATTTTGCAGCGAGCTGCAAGTCCTGCGAAACAATGGCAGGAAATCTCCCTTTTCGAGCGCAGACAAGACTTTGGGATCAACAATCGGCTCGGAAGGAAGGCCCGGCCGGAGCGGGGAAGCACGAGGGCAGCGATAAGTCGGCTCACGCAACAACAAGCCCAGAGCCGCTGACCCCGTGAGCAGGTACCCAGCCCAGTAAGGGCTGCAAACAGGAACCCAGTGGTTTGGTGCTCGCCCTGAGCATCATGGGATGCACTTTGGCTTCTTCGCTGGGGAATCGCCAAGGGCTGAGCTGCCAGCTGATGGTTGGAGGTGGTTTTGCCCCTTCGTGAGGCAGAGATGCTGCTCTCTTTCCGTTTAACTGAGCTCAGATCAAGAGCGACCGAGCCTTGGCCCTTGGGGTTTGTGCCGGGGCTGTTGGCCCCAGAGGGAATCGCAGAATCACAGAACAACCAGGTTGGAAGAGACCCATCGGATCATCAAGTCCAACCATTCCTATCAAAAGAAGTCAGCAGAGAGGAAATCTGAAAGGTTCTCTGGGCTTGGAAGAGAGAGAGAGAGAGAGATCCAGCTGACAAAACATCCCGCAAAACCCTTTCTTCCCAAACCGCAACGTCAACCAAAGGAAACATCTTCACCTCTGGAAATAAAAGACCAAACCCATCGGCTGCCTGATAACAACACTTTCCAATCCGCAAGACTTACATGGGGAATGAGGAAGGTGGTTTGGCTGAATTTCCATTTCTTTCAGGGCCTGATTATGAAGGACGGGAGTGGGAGGGGAAGAGTGTGCTATAGGCACTGCCTTTCACATCTCAGAAAGCCTTTCCCAGCCCCCAGTTTCCCCAGTAAGTGCCCCCCGGGCCCCAGTTACCCCAACAGGCCCTCACCCCCAGCTCCGAGTTACCCCAACAAGGGCCTCCAGTTCCCCCAGTAAGGTCCTCAGCCCCCAGTTTCCCCAGTAAGCGCCCCCCGGGCCCCAGTTACCCCAACAGGCCCTCACCCCCAGCTCCGAGTTACCCCAACAAGGGCCTCCAGTTCCCCCAATAAGGTCCTCAGCCCCCAGTTATCCAGCTAAGGGGCCTCCACTAGTTATCCAGCACTTAGTTATCAGCACTTACACTAACACTTAGTTATCCAGCTAAGGGAAGGTGAGATCTGGGGAGCTGGTTGGGTTCCCGAGCCGTGGGGAGCAGGGCAGGTGGCTCAGCCCCTTCTCCCCACCTCAGCCGGGATGCTCCGAGGCTGCTGGGCCCCAAGTCCAGTTCCCCCAATTCCTCTGGAGATAAGTGGAAAAAAGGCTGTTTCCTCCTGAGAAATAAGCCACTTGGAGCTGAGCAGGTTCTTCGGAGCCCAGTGGCTCAGGGTCAAGCGGACGGTGTGCACGACGTGATTGATGGGAACGGTTGGACTCGATGATCCGATGGGTCTTTTCCAACCTGGTGATTCTGAGATTCTCTGACCCACTGGATCACCAAGTCCAACCTGTCTTTTCAACCCCTCCAGGGCCTTTCCCTCTCGTCCCGTCCACGCCCTGAGCACCGAGCCTGTGCCGACATGAAGGATGAAGGATTGAAGGATGTTGAGGTTCTGGAGTGAGTCCAGAGAAGAGCCACGAAGCTGATGAAGGGGCTGGAGAACAGGCCCTATGAGGAGCGGCTGAGAGAGCTGGGGGGGTTTATCCTGGAGAAGAGGAGGCTGAGAGGAGACCTCATTGCTCTCTACAACTACCTGAAGGGAGGTTGTGGAGAGGAGGGAGCTGGGCTCTTCTCCCAAGGGACAGGACGAGAGGGAATGGCCTCAAGCTCCACCAGGGGAGATTTAGGCTGGAGATTAGGAGGAAGTTTTTCACACAGAGGGTCATTGGGCATTGGAATAGGCTGCCCAGGGAGGTGGTTGATTCCCCTTCCCTGGAGGTGTTTAAGGGACGGGTGGATGAGGTCTTGAGGGACATGAGTTAGTGTTTGATAGGAATGGTTGGACTGGATGATCCGATGGGTCTCTTCCAACCTGGTTGTTCTATGATTCTATGATTCTCGGACACCTCAAGGCGGGGGTCACCGCGGGCAGCCCCTCGCTCAGCTCCAGATTTATTGAATGCAGTAACCAAGGTGAGTGGGTCGGTGGGTGCTGTGTCCCCATCCCTGGTCCTCAGGGCCGCGCGGGCGTCCTCCCGGCTGGGGTGGGAGAGAAGAGGCTGAAGAAGGCGTCGGAGAGCCAGGAGGGAGGGGCAGTAGCTGAGGGGGATGAAGAAGAGGCGAGCGTCCCAGCCGGCCGTGTAGCGGCTGCGGGGCCAGCGGGCCAGCAGCGCGTGGGCCATGGCGGCGATGACAGGGTCCAGGCGGCCGCTGCCCAGACGCACCAGCCGAGTGCAGCACTGGGAGTCTGCAAGGGCAGAGCAGGTTGGGTGGGGGGGGGGGGGGGGGCGGTCAGCGAGGCCAGGGACACCAGTGTAGGGGTCGCCAGGGCCACGTGGGGACGAACTCACAGGTCTCCAGGTAGCTGTGGCCATAAGCGGCTTGGATCTCCAGTGGGAGCTGCTCCCATTGCTGCTTAATGTTGTTCCTCAGCGTCGCAGCATCGGTTATGGTTGTGCGGAAGAAGCCGGGTTCGATGATGGAGACCTGAACCCCAAAGGGGCGCAGCTCACGCCTGGGGGGGACGTCACAGGATGGTTTGGGTGGGAATAGAATCATAGAATCATAGAATCATAGAATCATAGAATAAGCAGGTTGGAAGAGACCCATCGGATCATCGAGTCCAACCATTCCTATCAAACACTAAACCAAGTCCCTCAGCACCTCATCCACCCGTCCCTTAAACCCCTCCAGGGAAGGGGAATCAACCACCTCCCTGGGCAGCCTATTCCAATGCCCAATCACTCTTTCCGTGAAAAACTTCCTCCTAATCTCCAGCCTAAATCTCCCCTGGTGGAGCTTGAGGCCATTCCCTCTCGTCCTGTCCCCTGTCCCTTGGGAGAAGAGCCCAGCTCCCTCCTCTCCACAACCTCCCTTCAGGTAGTTGGAGAGAGCAAGGGATCCCCAAGCCCATCCAGTTCCATCCCTGGGACACCTCCCATGGGAGCAGGTTGCCCCAAATCTCATCCAGCCCGACCTTCAACACCTCCAGGGATGAGGCAACTCTGGCTTCTCCAGGCAGCCTGGGCCAGGGCATCACCACTCAGAAAAATATTTCTTCCTAAGCTCTCATCTCAATCTCCCCATGTTCCGGTGAAAATTGTTCCCATTGTCCTCTCCCTGCACCCCCTGCTCAAGAGCCAGAGTTGAGCAGGGGCTGAGCCACACGCAGAGCTCATGACTGTCCCCGTCACCGCCTTGTCCCCAGGCTGCCTTCGCCTTGCTCAAGAGCTTCTCAGAACTCTTACAGCTGCACAAGCGCTGATCCTGTCGCGTCCCATGTTCCTAACCTGTGGGCAACCACAGAGATATTGCACCAGCCCACGGCTTCGGCTCATCGCTGCTCAGCTCAACGGAAAGGATGGAACTGGACGCGGCAAAATCGCCGCGTGGGAAAGCGAGGAAGAGCCGCCCAGCGTGAACGCGGCTGCAGGAGAAGGCCCAGCACAGAGGAACCAGCAGGCCACCACTCTAGCAGCTCTGGTAGCCACCACCGCCGCACCTGAGGATGTCGGAGAAGGCTTCCACGCCGAACTTGGAGATGCAGTAGCCGCCGCCGAAGAAGGAGACTCGGCCCATGACGCTGGCCACGTTGACCACCCGGCCCCGCGCCTGCCGCACCAGCGGCAGGAGGCTCAGCGTCACCTCGATGAGGCCCAGCAGGTTGACGTCCAGCACCTTGGCGAAGTCCTCCTTGGTCAGCCACTCGTTGGGGGCGGTGGGGATGGCGATTCCCGCGTTGTTCACCAGCCCCCACAGCCCTGCGGAGGCGGCAGGAGGTGAGCAGGGGTGATCTGTCGCCCCCGGCACAGGCTGCAAAGCTCTGGGAGGGCTGGCAGGGGTCACCGTGGGGACAACGACGGAGGTGAGGATGGGGTTTGATGCTAAGGACCACCAAGAGGATGATGATGGGGGTGATGATGGGGTTGAAGGGGCAATGAAGGGGATGTTGAAGGGGATGTTGAAGGGGATGAAAGAGATGTTGAGGGGGATGAGGAAGAGGATGTTGAAGGGGATGAGGAAGGGGATGAAAGAGATGTTGAGGGGGATGAGGAAGAGGATGATGATGATGGGGTTGAAGGGGATGTTGAAGGGAATGTTGATGGGGTTGAAAGGGAAGTTGAAGGGGCTGATGAAGGGGGTGTTGATGGGGTTGAAGGAGATGTTGAAGGGGATGGTGAAGGGGATGAAGGGGCAATGAAGGGGATGTTGATGGGGTTGAAAGGGATGTTGAAGGAGATGACGAAGGGGATGAAGATGGGGTTGAAGGAGATGATGAAGATGGGGTTGAAAGGGATGTTGAAGGGGACGATGAAGAGGATGATGATGGGGTTGAAAGGGATGTTGAAAGGGATGTTAATGGGGTTGAAGGGGATGTTAATGGGGTTGAAGGGGCTGATGAAGGGGATGAAGATGGGGTTGAAGGAGATGTTGAAGGGGATGAAGATGGAGCTGAAGGAGATGTTGATGGGGTTGAAAGGGATGTTGAAGGGGGTGATAAAGAGGATGAAGATGAGGTCGAAGGGGATGATGAAGGGGATGAAGATGGGGCTGCAAGGGATGTTGAAGGGGCTGATGATGGGGTCGAAGGGGCTGCTGCTGGGGCCAAGAGTTGGGTAGTCTCCCCGTCCTACCTTGGCTGCCCACTTGCTGTCGGGCCCATGCGGCGAGGCTGGCGATGCTCTGGCTGGAGGTGACGTCCAGCCGCACGGTTCGCAGGCGCGACGAGGCGGCCGCCCGCAGCCGCTTGGCCCCCTCCTCGGTCAGGCAGGCGGCCAGCACCCGCAGCCCCCGCGCGTCCAGCTGCTGCGCCAAGCGTTGCCCGAAGCCGCTGTCGCAGCCTGTGATCAGCACGAACTCGTCGGTCAGTCCGGGCACCGTCTGCCGCTCCCGGTGCCAGCGCCGCAGCAGCACCAGCCCCACCAGCAGCACCAGCCACGGCCACATCGTCAGCTCCGGCTCCGGCCGCCCCACATCCCACGCTCCCACGCTGTTTATATGGAGCCGGCGTGGTCCAGCCCCGAGCCTGTTGGCCAACGCGCTCGGTGGGGATGCCGGGATTGCTCTGGATGATGCTGGAGAAGAAGTGGGATTGCAGCAGCACCTGGAGGCAGCTCTGCACCTCTGGACTGCAGTTCCCAGCCTCGCGCCGCACCCAGACATGAGCCTTTGGCTGTTTGTGCTGGCAGGATGGATCCTGCTGCCTCATCGCACTTGGCTGAACTCTCCGGGCACGGCTGGCAAGAGCCAGCCCTGGGTTCCTCCTTCTCACCAGTCGTCAACCTCGGTGCGGAGGGCGACGGTGGCTTCGTTCGCAGATGCCGGCGTAAGAGTGGCATGAGGAGATGGAAAATCCGTGGGGAGGCTGGACACAGGGACGCGGTGACCCCGGCGCAGCGAGGCCAACATGGGGAACCCTTTGCTGAGCGGCACCGAGGGTCTGCGGAGCCGAGCACAGGAGCCGGCGCTGCCCGAAGGCCTCCAAGGAGGAGCAGAATCCAGCCAGAGGCTGCCCAGCCCCCTGCTCGGAGAGAAACCTGCTCCTTTGCCGGGGTCAGGGTTTCATTCCTGTGTTTTCCCACCTGGAACGCGGCACAGGTGAGGGCGGCTCACCTGTCGGAGAAGCAGGGGCACAGCATCGGCACCAGGGCGGAGAACTGAGCCCTGCCAGGCACAGGGGAGATGGATTTATTCAGAAGTAAACGCGTCTGCTGGATGAGAGGAGTACGGGGAGTTGGGAATGTCGGGAATTCAGGGACAACAGGCTGTGAGGAGTATGGTGAGCTGGGAATTTGGGAACTCAGGGAGAGGAGGCTGAGAGGCGTATGGTGAGTTGGGAATGGAGGAATTCGGGAAATCAGAAATAACAGGCTGAGAGGCATATGGTGAGTTGGGAATTGAGGAATTTGGGAATTCAGGGAGAGCAGGTGGAGAGGAGTATGGTGAGTTGGGAACTGAGGAATTTGGGAATTCAGGCTGATCAGGCTGAGAGGTGTATGGTGAGTTGGGAACTGAGGAAACGAGGAATTCACAAAGAGAAGGCTGAGAGGCATATGGTGAGTTGGGAATTCGGGAATTCAGGGAGAGCAGGCAGAGAGGTGTATGGTGAGTTAGGAATTGAGGAAATCAGGGAGAGGAGGCTGAGAGGAGTATGGTCAATTGGGAATTTGGGAATTCAGGGAGAGGAGGCTAAGAGGTATATGGTGAGTTGGGAATTGAGGAATTCAGGGAGAGCAGGCAGAGAGGTATATGGTGAGTTGGGAATTGAGGGAGAGCAGGTTGAGAGGTATATGGTGAGTTGGGAATTGAGGGAGAGCAGGTTGAGAGGTATATGGTGAGTTGGGAATTGAGGGAGAGCAGGTTGAGAGGTATATGGTGAGTTGGGAATTGAGGGAGAGCAGGTTGAGAGGTATATGGTGAGTTGGGAATTGAGGAATTCGGGGAGAGCAGGCAGAGAGGTATATGGTGAGTTGGGAATTGAGGGAGAGCAGGTTGAGAGGTATATGGTGAGTTGGGAATTGAGGGAGAGCAGGTTGAGAGGTATATGGTGAGTTGGGAATTGAGGAATTCAGGGAGAGCAGGTTGAGAGGTATATGGTGAGTTGGGAATTGAGGAATTCAGGGAGAGCAGGTTGAGAGGTGTATGGTGAGTTGGGAATTTGGGAATTCAGGGACAACAGAGTGAGAGGTGTACAGTGAGTTGGGAACCGAGGAATTCAGGAATTGAGGGAGAACAGGCTGAAAGGCATACGGTGAGTTGGGAATTGAAGACCCTCTTGGCACAGCCTCGTCTCCGGGTGCCTCTGGACCCCCCCCCATTCCAGCCCCGGGGCTGCGCTGCCGACAGCACCATCCCTGCCTCAGGCTTTGGGGGCAGGTGAGGGGTAGAACCAGGTGAGCAGGGTGTCGGCGATGGCCGAGGGCATGTAGCTGAGGGGGAGGTAGAGCAGCTTGGCGTCCCAGCCGGCCGAGTAGCGGCTGCGAGGGTAGACGCTGGTCAGCGCGTGCTCCATGCAGTCCGTCACCAGCCCCAGGTTGGTGTTGAACACCTTCTGCATCGACCTGAGCGTCGTTGAAACTGCGGAGGAGGAGGAGGAAAGCGCCCGTCAGGCTCTTCTCCCAAGGGACAGGGCAAGAGGGAATGGCCTCAAGCTCCACCAGGGGAGATTTAGGCTGGAGATTAGGAGGAAGTTTTTCATGGAAAGGGTCATTGGGCATTGGAACAGGCTGCCCAGGGAGGTGGTTGATTCCCCTTCCCTGGAGGTGTTTAAGGGACGGGTGGATGAGGTCCTGAGGAACATGGGTTAGTGTTTGATAGGAATGGTTGGACTCGATGATCCGATGGGTCTCTTCCAACCTGCTTGTTCTATGATTCTATGATTCTTTGACTCTATGAACCAGCCCTGCTCAGCCTTCAGGAGAGGTACTTACAGCTCTTCAGGTATTCTTCTCCGTAACTGGTTCGGATTTCCTCCGGGAGCTTCTTCCACATGGCTCGAAAATTGTCCTCCAGGTCCTCCACGTTGGTGATCTGCGTCTTGAAGTATCCCGGCTCGATGATGCTGACCTTCACCCCGAAGTTGCGCATCTCAAGCCTAAAAAGAGAGATCAAGGCCTATGGGAGCAGCGCCCGAGGGCAGGGGTGGCCACTGGTGCCGTCACAAGGAGCCTGGTCAGCCCTGGGATGGGTCCAAGGGGGCCAAAGGGACACAGAGCAAGCATCTGCTGAGCCTGGATGGGACGAGGCCAAAGTAAACCTCGGGATGCAGAGCTACTGCCTGCAGGACCTGCTATGGGGCAAAGTCCAGTGGGGGAGGCTCAGAACGGAGCAGGCGGTGGCTGCGGGTGAGGCCTCGGTCACCCTGGCAATGGGGAGGGACGAGGAGAGGACAGAGTTGAAGCTCTGCCAAGCCCTTTGCCCTCCCTGCCCTCGCCTGACAGTGGAGGCCAGTGCCAAGTGGTGTCCCCAGGGCTCAGGGCTGGGTCCAGCCCTGCTCAGCCTCCTCATCAGTGACCTGGATGAAGGCATCGAGGGCTCCCTGAGCGAGTTCGGGGCTGACGCTGAGCTGGGTGGATCTGCTGGAGGGTCGGGAGGCTCCAAAGGGATCGGAACAGGCTGGATCCATGGGTTGAGACTAATGGGATGAAGGTTAACGAGGCCAAACGGCAGATCCTGCACTTGGGGCACAACAACTCTGAGCAGCTCCAGATGAGGAGAAGTCTGGCTGGAAAGTGCCTGGAGGAGAAGGACTTGGGGGTGTTTATCCTGGAGAAGAGGAGGCTGAGGGGAGACCTCATTGCTCTCTGCGACTCCCCGAGAGGAGGTTGTGGAGAAGGGGGAGCTCTGGGCTCTTCTCCCAGGGGACAGGACGAGAGGGAATGGCCTCAAGTTCCACCAGGGAAGGGTCAGGATGGACATTAGGATAAAATATTTCCCAGAAAGGGTCACTGGGTGCTGGAACAGGCTGGGGGTTGAGTCGCCTTCCCTGGAGGGTTTAAGGGACGGGTGGACGAGGTGCTGCGGGACATGGGTTAGTGATTGATGGGAATGGCTGGAATGATCCGATGGGTCTTTTCCAACCTGGTGATTCTATGAATCTGCAAGTCTATGGTTGGAAGTGGAGCAAGGGGCTGCTGGTGCTGGTGAGGATCCCCAGAAAGGAGCTCGATGCCGCGGGGCCCCAGTCCTGAGCTGGGGTACAGGGTGTCCTGCCACCGGCTCTAGGCGTTGCCCTCCCCTGCGGCCTCTCCTCCAGCTCTGCGGCTGCACCCGACCCAAACTCGCAGCCTTGAGGAAGCCGTTTGTCACGTGGAGGCTTTGGGCCGGAGCCCAGAAAAGCAAATGGGGGAGTGAGAGACGTTGCCGGCCGTGGCCAGCTTACCGAAGACAGTCGGAGAAGGCTTCCACGCCGAACTTGGAGATGCAGTAGCCGCCGCCGAAGAAGGAGACTCGGCCCATGACGCTGGCCACGTTGACCACCCGGCCCCGCGCCTGCCGCACCAGCGGCAGGAGGCTCAGCGTCACCTCGATGAGGCCCAGCAGGTTGACGTCCAGCACCTTGGCGAAGTCCTCCTTGGTCAGCCACTCGTTGGGGGCGGTGGGGATGGCGATTCCCGCGTTGTTCACCAGCCCCCACAGCCCTGCGGAGGCGGCAGGAGGTGAGCAGGGGTGATCTGTCGCCCCCGGCACAGGCTGCAAAGCTCTGGGAGGGCTGGCAGGGGTCACCATGGGGACAACGATGGAGGTGATGCTGGGGTTGATGGTAGGGACCACCAAGAGGATGATGATGGGGGCGACGATGGGGATGATGATAAGGATGAGGGAGGGGATGATGATGAGGCAATGATGGGGGTGATGATGGGGACAATGTGGGGGTTGAAGGGGATGATGATGGGGACAAAGATGGGGATGACGATGGGGACAACGGTGGTGTTGAAGGGGATGATTATGGGGACGAAGGTGGGGTTGAAGGGGATGATGATGATGAGGTTGAAAGTGATGTTGAAGGGGACGATGAGGAGGATGATGATGGGGTTGAAGGGGCAATGAAGGGGATGTTGATGGGCTTGAAGGAGATGTTGAAAGGGATGTTGATGGGGTTGAAAAGGATGTTGAAGGGGACGATGACGAGGATGATGATGGGGTTGAAGGTGGTAATGAAGGGGACGTTGATGGGGTTGAAAGGGATGTCGAAGGGGCTGATGACGATGGGGCTGATGATGGGGACAAAGGGGCTGATGATGGGGCCAAGAGTGGACCTGCTCTGTCACCCCTGGCACAGGCTGGCAGGGGTGACCATGGGTACAAGAACGGAGGTGAAGATGGGGTTGATGGTAGGGACCACCAAGAGGATGATGATGGGGGTGATGATGGGGATGATGACAAGGATGAGGAAGGGGATGATGATGGGGAGAACAGTGGGGTTGATGGGGGTGATGATGGGGACGGAGATGAGGTTGAAGGGGACGGTGAAGGGGATGACGATGGGGTTGAAGGGGCAATGAAGGGGATGATGATGGGGTTGAAAGGGATGTTGAAAGGGACGATGAAGAGGATGGAGATGGGTTTGAAGGGGATGATGAAGGGGATGAAGATGGGGTTGAAGTTGGTAATGAAGGGGATGTTGATGGGGTTCAAAGGGATGTTGAAGGGGACGATGAAGAGGATGAAGATGAGGTTGAAGGGGATGATGAAGGGGATGAAGATGGGGATGAAGGAGATGTTGAAGGGGATGAAGATGGGGTTGAAGGGGATGAAGATGGGGTTGAAGGGGATGAAGATGGGGCTGAAGGGGATGTTGAAGGGGATGAAGATGAGGTTGAAGGAGTTGATGAAGGGGATGAAGATGGGGCTGAAGGAGATGTTGATGGGGTTGCAAGGGATGTTGAAGGGGATGATGAAGAGGATGAAGATGAGGTCGAAGGGGACGATGAAGGGGATGAAGATGGGGTTGAAAGGGATGTTGAAGGAGATGATGAAGGGGATGTTGATGGGGTTGAAAGGGATGTTGAAGGGGATGATGAAGAGGATGATGATGGGGCTGAAGGTGGTAGTGAAGGGGATGTTGATGGGGTTGAAAGGGATGAAGATGAGGTTGAAGGGGATGAAGATGGGGTTGAAGGGGATGTTAAAGGGGATGAAGATAGGGTTGAAGGAGATGTTGAAGGGGTTGAAAGGGATGTTGGAGGGGATGATGAAGAGGAGGATGAAGATGAGGTCGAAGGGGATGATGAAGAGGATGAAGATGGGGTTGAAGGAGATGTCGAAAGGGATGAAGATGGGATTGAAGGAGATGTTGAAGGGGATGAAGATGGGGTTGAAAGGGATGTTGAAGGGGCTGATGATGGGGTCGAAGGGGCTGCTGCTGGGGCCAAGAGTTGGGTAGTCTCCCCGTCCTACCTTGGCTGCCCACTTGCTGTCGGGCCCATGCGGCGAGGCTGGCGATGCTCTGGCTGGAGGTGACGTCCAGCCGCACGGTTCGCAGGCGCGACGAGGCGGCCGCCCGCAGCCGCTCGGCCCCCTCCTCGGTCAGGCAGGCGGCCAGCACCCGCAGCCCCCGCGCGTCCAGCTGCTGCGCCAAGCGCTGCCCGAAGCCGCTGTCGCAGCCTGTGATCAGCACGAACTTGTCGGTCAGTCCGGGCACCGTCTGCCGCTCCCGGTGCCAGCGCCGCAGCAGCACCAGCACCACCAGCAGCACCACCAGCCAAGGCCACATGGTCGCCCCAGGGCACGGACAGGGAGGCCCGAGCTCGCCTCTGCCCTCCGGTAATGATTCACGGCCTCTGCCCTCCGGTAATGATTCACCAGCACCGCCTGCTCCCCGCCCCCCCCCCCGGGGCTGACCCAGTCTGGGGCCACCTCTTCCCCCCCCCCCTGCCCCCCCCTTGGTGTCCCAGGCAACCCGGAACCCACGAAACCCCAGGAACCACCTCCCTCCAGGCATCCGGGACACCCCTAAACTCCATGAGTTTCAGGATCCCAGGCCCCCCCGACCCCTCCTTGGACCCCCTGCACCCCCCCTAAAGCTCAGACCTCCCGGGATACCCCAAACTCCGAGCATCCTGCAACCCCTTTGACTCCAGGTCCTTCATGGACACCCCCCACCCCCTCCAGGCTCCCCGAAACCCCAGGACCTCCCGGGACACACTCGATTTCGGGTATCCCGGACCCTCTTTGACCTCGGGATCCCCCTGGACCTCTCCCTGGATCCCCGAAACCTCCTGGGACTCCTCCGATTCCAAGCATCCCGGAGCCCCGTTAATCCCAGGACCCCCCGACCCCTCCCTGAACCCCCCCCCCCAGACCCCTCTAAGCACCCTAAACCCCAGGAACTTCAGCATCCTGGGACCCCCTTTAACCCTGGGACCCCTCCTTGGACCCCCTGCGCCTCCCTAAAGCTCAGAGCTCCCGGGACACCCCAAACTCTGGGCATCCCAGACACCCTGGTGCCCTCCCCCGACTTATCATAGAATCATAGAACCACCAGGTTGGAAGAGACCCATCGGATCATCGAGTCCAACCATTCCTATCAAACACTAACCCATGTCCCTCAGGACCTCATCCACCTGTGCCTTAAACACCTCCAGGGAAGGGGAATCAACCCCCTCCCTGGGCAGCCTATTCCAATGACCCTTTCTGGGAAAAACTTCCTCCTAATCTCCAGCCTAAATCTCCCCTGGTGGAGCTTGAGGCCATTCCCTCTCGTCCTGTCCCTTGGGAGAAGAGCCCAGCTCCCTCCTCTCCACAACCTCCTCTCAGGGAGTTGTAGAGAGCAATGAGGTCTCCTCTCAGCCTCCTCTTCTCCAGGATAAACCCCCCCAGCTCTCTCAGCCGCTCCTCATAGGGCCTGTTCTCCAGCCCCTTCACCAGCTTCGTTGCTCTTCTCTGGACTCTCTCCAGAGCCTCAACATCCTTCTTGTGCTGAGGGGCCCACAACTCAACACAGGATTCAAGGAGCGGCCTCCCCAGTGCTGAGTCCAGAGGGAGAATCACCTCCCTGGCCCTGCTGGTCACACCATTTCTGATCCAAGCCAGGATGCCCTTGGCCTTCTTGGCCCCCTGGGCACACTGCTGCCTCATGGTCAGTCGCTGTCGACCAACCCCCCCCCAGGTCCCTCTCCTCCTGGCAGTTTTCCAGCCAGACTTCTCC